>JAUTBR010143726.1:0-10394 GCA_032361205.1 Pseudorimula midatlantica
TATTACACGATGTTCTATTTAATATCAACTTTATGTCCCTCGTGAAATAATTTTATTTGCACTCGCTGAAGCTCGTGAAATAAAATTATTCCACTCGGGACATAAAGTTGATATTAAATAGAACATTGTGTAATATCCTCTATATCTCCTCTCAACATCGTCATACACCATACACCAGTCATTACTTGTACCAACCAACACATCCCCGAAACCACTCCATATACAAACCCATTCCGCAAACCCACTATATTCCAGAGTTGAACCATTATCTAAACCAACCTCCAACCACTCTGGTTTTACCTTCTAATGCCAAGAACAGGTTTTATTACCAGTCATATCTTTCCTTAGTTAAGTGCAACCACAAGCTTCCAATTTTGGATTTCACTTTTGTCAATCAGTGCAGAAGTTGAGGCATTTCCTGATATATTAAAATTCCCATAACAGCAAGGTTTTATGTCTGACATATTCAGCACCTTAATATATGGTGATGTTTTCACTCAAATTTAACAATATTTAAAATAAATGACTGACATTGGCAGCTCACTTCCCAATGAAGAACATGTTGACATTACACACAATTAAAATCATAATGACGCTGATGAATTATTTTAAAATTATAACAGTAGAAAAGCGATATTATGATACACTGTTCCCTATGTCATCTACTTTTATCGTAATATCAATATAGTTAGCTAGCATGCTTAAAATGAACTGTATTTGAATATTAAGAAAAGACAGTTTACAACATTTCTATATATTAATAAGCAAATCATTTCAGTGTTGTGAGAATTAGACAGATTGAATTGGACGGGAACTTTATAGTTCCTGTGGGGCCCCACATATTTCTAACAGCAATAAAGTCTCTTCTTGTCGTACCTAATCACCCAACATGAGGATCGTAAAAATTAAAGATTAATTTTGTGGAAGTGCAGTTCAAACAGGTGTATATCTACGTGGAGGGTATAGTTATGTGACAATGTCGATCTGTGCGTGTTTTTGATGACACTGACACATTCCAGAGCATTCCAAAATGTTACTTTAATATTTTAATAAATATGTTTGGAAATATTTCTAAACTTCCAATGACATTTTAGACATGCTAATGTGTATTATAGCATTGTCATAATATTTTTAGTATTTAGATATGTTGTAGAGTCAGTTACAACAACAAGGCAAACACAGATAATATTTGTTACATTTTCCAGATAATATATTTTTTTAAATAATAATATGCCAAGGAAACAATTTGTAATATAATAAATGTGGTAGCATTAATAAAATTGATAGAATTTGTGTTATTAAATGCTAGATTTTGTATTATTAAATGTTAGATATCTATATCTCGGATGCTAATAATATATTTTTCTATAGCATCCTACCATTCCTGGACATACTTGTGACATTTCTGCTACAAATTACACACACACACACACACACACACACACACACACACACACACACACACACACACACACACTTTGAAGACAGATTGCAATTTATTTGTCTACTGTCGTGTACAAATCATTCTCAACATCCTGAGGCATTCACATAATAACTCATAATAAGTACAGAAAACATGAAAGTGTACGTTGGAATATGTCGACATCCAGATACAAACACACAGAGGTTATTGAGGTTATCTCAGTCACTTTCATGTTGCTCATATCAATCTACAGATCAAGCAATATCTGAAACTGCTGTGATTTTGTTAGCCTGTTTAACCCTCTCCCTGCTGAAGGCAACCGAAGATGCCCTTTCAAGCTGTGCTTTTGCCTAATCTAGCGGGGAGAGGGTTAATACTTGGGTTAAATACAGTCTGTTATGGACTTTAACACACCTGAGTAGCATTTTGGATTCTACTAATGAGGTGCAGACAGGTATAGTATTTACAGGTAGACAACAGTAGTATTGTGTTAGTGTTATAATGTTACATGTCACCTGTATTTGTCTATAATAATTATTAATGTACAACTAGAAATTGCACTATTTCATACACAACGAAAGACACATTGTCATTATTAGAAACAATTTAGAATTTCGAACTACATCTACCGCAAGGCAAATTTATAATATTATGCCTTTAATAATTTAATCAATCGTATAATATGAGTCGCTGAGTACTATTAAAGTAAATTATAAATATCATTAACAATCTATTTTATTCACTATATATTGTTGTCATTGTTGATTGTTTTCAATGTATTGTTGCAGAATTTGTAAACTATCATTAATTAAAAATACAATCATATGTTTCGATTATTCAGCATTTGATCTATATGTGAACTCTTTATGTTCAAAAGAAACAATAGAAATACTTAGACACGGCTGTTAACTTGATCAGCTATACTTATCTATATTCTATATTCTATTATTAATACAGATAAATACCACCACTGTGATGAGTTATGCTTCTTCATATTGTAAGTCTTCCAATATTCAGCTATTGCAATTCTGCTTTATTAAAAAGGTTATTGGAAATAATTTTTTATTGCCAAGGTAAATATAGTTTTGCTCAATATTGAACGCATGTGAATGACAATGAATAGCCATGTAAGGAACGCTGATACAGACTTTACTCATCAGTTGTCTGAAAAATTATAATATTTGTTTTTATTGATCATAAGAGGATCTTGTCTATAGTAATTCCTAGGAAATTCTGGTCTACAGTGTTTGCTATGGAGGATACAGTCCACACTTATTTCTGTGATAATTGAGTCTACATGGATTACTGTGTTAATCTGTTTTATAATGATTACTGAAAATACAGAAAACTGTGTTCAGTACAGTAAGTTTATTGTGTCATGCACATGTTTGCATACCCGGTACCTGCAAATCTGTTTGCATACCGGTATGTGCAAATTTGTATACATTACCAAATTTACATATACGGTAATACCAAATTTGTTCATGTATGCAAATTTACACATATGGAAACAAATTTGCACTTATGCAAATGTGTGCATGTGAACATAGCTTAAGTGTGGTTTCATAGTGTAGTGTCATTGGAGTCTAGTATCAAAATACATATAGTGTAGTGTCATTCGAGTCTAGTATCAAAATACATATAGTGTAGTGTCATTGGAGTCTAGTATCAAAATACATACAGTGCGGTGTAAGAGTGATAATGTATTATTTTAGTCTAGTGCCATATTGTGGTGTCATGTTAGTGCTATGTTTCATGTCATTCTATAGATTCATATGGTAGTGTCAGAGTATATGTGTAGTGTCATCATGTATTGTGCAGTGTCACAGTGCAGTGTCAGTGTAATATTTGTGGCATCATATAGTGCAGATTCATAGTGCCCTAAGTCTAGTGTCCTTGTGGAATGTTAGTGTAATCCCCGGGGTTAGTGTCACACACCACTATAATTTGATGAGAATGTTTATAAAGATAACTATGTTATATTGAACTCCACATACTAACCCAAGGCTTTTAGTCAACATTACCTGAACACATAGACTGATACGACAACAATTGAATTAGAAGTGTTATTCCGTGAGACTGGTGAAGGAAATTAGACGATGATACGAGGACTGTATCAACTGATCAGACTGTTGGTAAACATGGCACAGACAGACTGGTAGAGACATGTTGATCCGTTCACCATACAACGTGATACCTCAGCTCAGTGTCTACAGACTGCTCTGAGCCACACTGTCGTTATATTGGAAATATTATATACTGGCTTAGTGCTGTATTCTAGCAGTCAGTAACAGTAGATTTCAGTATATGTGATCATATTTATTATTTTCAATTTTGCGTATATATTTAGAATTATTGTATTTCTGGATCTGATGCAATGAGAATACAGAATACTGTTATTAATGTTAGAATACAGTCAGTTATTGAAGTTAGAATATAGTCTACAGAGATTGCTAAATTTAGTAATTGTTGTTAGGTACTGCTAACCAAAAGGCTTGGGTTACTGGGCTGTGTTTCATGAAAGGGGTGTATATTTACGCCGGATGTAAATGATGTAATACAAACAACGTAAATGACATAATACAAGCAAATCCGCGTCATTTACATCCAGCGTAAATATACAACCCTTTTGTGAAACGCACCCCTGATGTCAAAAATGGTAAAATTACATTTTCTAAATCTAATCAATATGCTATTGCGTAGATTTAGAAAAAATACAGATATAGCTTAGAAAGCGTGCACACCATTGTCATGCTATATGCATTCACAATTAAAGATAATGTTATCAATTAGTTTATCAAATTCTATATCCTGTGTATTTTCAGAAAGTGATAGTTTCCAGAGTGTAATTAACATTGACTTCCTATGAAATAACAAGTACATGTATGGCTTCCTGTATCTGACTTCTCGCTAATTATTACCAACAAGTCTGAGATCAAGTATTCACTATAGCATCTGTCAAAGCTTTTCCGACTTTCATGTCATTTTTATACGTGTTCTGTTGAATCATCCTAGCGTATTAATTGCAAATGGAATGATTTTTGCAACATGTCGCGGTTGATTGAATTGGGATTGACAGGCAATACCTGTAATATCTGCATCAATAGTGATGTATTGTAGGCAGGTGTATGATGTATTGATGTTTGGTTGGAAGTATCAATCGTCACCCAGGGCTGGAGACACGTGGATTGGCAGCCACGATGGACATACATGTGCATTGTTTCTGTATGTGTTGGTTGCTAGGTTGTCAGATATGTTGGTTGCTTGGTTGTCAGATGAGGAACTCCGGGTTGTGATAGTGATTGGAGTATTCAGTGTTATTTCCATTAAGTGATGTAAGATTGTAGAATGAGGAGAGTAATTGGTGATTTCCAGGTGAGCTGGGCTAGTTAGAAGGAAGAAACATGAAGCAATCTTAGAATTGTTGTAAAATATATTCAGTCAATGAGAGAGGGAAAGATGAGAGAGAGAGAGAGAGAGAGAGAGAGAGAGAGAGAGAGAGAGAGAGAGAGAGAGAGAGAGAGAGAGAGAGAGAGAGAAGCAATAATGAAGAATTATCATGGAAAGAAAGACAGAAATCTAAAAAATTGTGCTTATTTTATACTAGTTTTTGTCATACCTTATTTTAACCCAAATACTCCTATGAAAAAATGTCTTCCTAGATCAGTTAAGCAAGTCTATATTTCTTGAGCACAAGGTAAAGCATTTCATCAGCTCCTTCCATACAAATATAATACCAATCAATATGATGCATGCTTAAACTATTTACTTTCACCCTCTGATACTATGGATAGTATAATCTTACACCATCACCAACACGTCATCAGTCTGTCCTTCAGGCAGGTGTTTCAGTGTGGACATCTTCAGAGGATGTCAATCAGTAAACTACCTGTATACCTCCATAAGTACCTCAGGACAACTACACCAACATACACTTACAAGTACATCAGCATACACTTTCAAGTACACCAATACAAGTACCTCAGGACAAGTACACCAGCGTACACTTTCAAGTACACCAGCATACACTTACAAGTACACCAATACAAGTACACTTGCAAGTCCTGTTCCTCTGTGCAATGTCCTCCAGCTGACTGTTGCACAACAACATCAACACAGCACTGCTTGTGGTCTGGTTACGTAACGCTGTAACATGTTACACAATGCCCCAGGATCCCGCTGTCTGTGGGAGTTGATGGTATGAACACTCTATGACAACAACCAGCATGATAGCGGATTAGTCCGGCCATCAACTGAGAGGAAAGCACGGAGTAACATCCTCGTAACACTTTCACACTCGGCTAATCTGCTGTCTTACCGTAGGATTGACCCTCTGATTACACTTACCACTATCTCGGACTAAATGACCCGTACACTGTGTGGCTATAACATAGAGCTGTATCTCTTACTCGTAGTATTGTAGTATATCTGTCTGTGAGAACCCTAGGGTAGATATATTGCTTGTGGAGTATCTACTACAAATACTGTATCTTAGGCTAAATTACCCATACACTCTGTAGCTATAGCATAGAGCTCTATCTCTTACTTGTAACACCATCTGTACATCTATGAGAGCCTTATTAGCTGGTACTTACTGCGGCTGTTACTGCATGTCATTTACCTCTAGTTACTCTAGTAGTTACTCCAGTAGTTACTCAAGTAGTTACTTTAGTAGTTATTCCAGTAGTTAATCCAGTAGTTACTTCAGTAGTTACTCCAGTAGTTACTCCTCTAGTTACTCCAATAGTTACTCTGGTAGTTACTTCAGTAGTTACTCCAGTAGTTATTCCAGTAGTTCAGTAGTTACTCCAGTAGTTATTCCAGTAGTTACTTCAGCAGTTACTCCAGTAGTTACTCTAGTAGTTACTCCAGTAGTTACTTTGGTAGTTACCCCAGTAGTTACTCCAGTAGTTACTCCGGTAGTTACTTCAGTAGTTACTCCAGCTGAATGCTTATTATCTTGAAGAAGGATTTAATAAATATTTACATTCTTCAGGAATATGTTTACTAAATATGATGTACGCTGTGCCCAAGTGCACCACAATTATCTATTTTTGTCACAGAGTGATTCTATGTTCTAAGTTGTTTTTAATTATACATGCACTGCCAGGTGCCATTCTAAATTAAAACAGTGACAAGGTTCTATTGTATTTATTTTAAATATTTGTAATATAATTACTGTAGTCTGTGTCACACATTGTTCTCACCCAAATACTCCTATTCAAAATATCTCCCTAGATCAACTAAGGAGGTTTAGATTACTGGAGAACAAGTATAATTACTGTAAAATGTTCTTTTATCATTTGTAATATAATTACTGTTGTCTGTGTCACACTTTGTTCTCACTCAAATACTCCTATTCAAAAAATCTCCCTAGATCAACTAAGGAGGTTTAGATTACTGAAGAACAAGTATAATTACTGTAAAATGTTCTTTTATCATTAATATAATCTATACAAAATCTCTCATCGCCAATGGCTGAAAGATTCGCACAGCGACGTTAAACTCTATATTGACTGGCGTACTATGCAAAATCTTAGACTAAATATTGGTCCACTAATGTCCATGTACATGTTTTAATACTACATTAATACTGCTGTATTAGTACTGTTGATTAATTAATTGAATTCATGAAGAAACTCCTCTTCCAGTGTTGATGTTGTATTCTGGCACCAATGTCAAGATGACACAGTGTCTCTGCATGGTGATGCCGCTCTCTGATTGACACGTAAACTGATTATTGAAGATAATACACGCTCTCCATCCCAACCTGACAGCCTCTCTAGAACCAGGCTCATGCCGCTAATTACAGGACCTTGTTGAGCAACATGGACAGTTTCCTCAGAAATAATTTCCAAGACTCTTGGTGTCCATCAAGCGAGCTCAAGAGATTCCCACTGCCATCAGTTTAGCTTCTCCAGTTATCTATTTCCACCAGGCCGTGTCTTAGGCAACACTGAACCGCCTGTACCAGTGATCCTGGTGATGCGTATGACCTACTGTGGACAGGGTACTTACCCCACTTGGCCTGCACTGACATGGCAGTAATACTGTTGGCATTAAAACTCAATTAATGTCTGAATGATCAAAATATGTCTTCATGTAAATTGCATCATGCCTTTCATGTTCTTCTTGTTCTTACACGGTTCTGAATATTTGGCAATTGTGAAAGTAAAAAATAAAGATTTAGCTTTTCATTTTTGGATGGTTTTTCTTAGGTAGAGCTTCAATTTCTTCATGACACCATCATACTCTTACTTATATTAGAACATGTTCCTTGTCATTGAATCCTTTCAGAATAAGTAAATGTATTTAGCTAATCTCTCAGGTACTTTCAATGTCTTTATAGCACTATCATTCTATTAATAATATTATTTACATTTTTATTACATTTTCTTTGCCATTACATAAGTGAAAGCATCTTGAAAGAAACTCTAAGCCCCCCCCCCTCCCAAAAACATTTAAAAAATAATATATAATACCGTATATACTGGTACACTACAGACAAACATTAATTATATTTAGACTATAAGCGTATTTTAAAATTTTAATTCTTTGCCATTACATTGAGGAAAACTATTTTCTATAAACTGGTAGAGACTAGCATTCCTATGCCTACGGGCTTTTAGAAGATGCAAAGATAGCCATGACTATGATGGTGATGATAAGGTGTGAAGTGTCTGGCATTACTTGGTGGTGACTCCACCCGGACAATTTACACCGTGAGCTGAAGTCCTTCACAGTTTGACATGAAGAGCCAGGTGCTTATATAAGATGTGCACTTCACTGGGGCTGTATGATGTATAGACAGTAATACCCAGACAATACCATGATAATACCAGCTCAATACCATTGTCAATATCATGACAATAACATGATAATATCACATCAATACCATTGTCAATATCATGACAATAACATGATAATATCACATCAATACCATGGTCAATATCATGACAATACCATGCTGATACCATGATAATGCTTTGGTCAATGACATCATGATGACTGCCACAGAGAAAAGTAAACTGCATTGTGGCTTTTGTTCTTTTTCTAAAAGCTTTTGGAAGTTTAAATTGGAGACTACAAAACTATGTCTGGCTACTGTAGAACACATGGCATACAGCCACCTGAGTGAGATATACAAACATCTATTCAACAATACTATCATAACCGGCTATTTGCCTTTTGAGATTTCCATCTTGATAGAAAGCAAAAGCCATATTGTTAAAAGTAAGTCTGATGTTTATGCGTAAATTTATTGGTCTTGTTGAAAAACATGTATGGATTACCCTTAATGCTTGGAAATGTATTTTCACTCTCAGACATTTTACCTTCGCTTTTTATGATGAGCTGATAATGAAGTCTATCATAAAACATCTGCCTAGTTGCAGTTTAGTGGTCATACCTACCTGGTGTGAAATTTGCTTATGATGAGAGGAATATAACTTTGTGGATTGTCAGTTGGTTCATTGTGTTTATTGTATATGTGTATCAAGCCTGAGTGTGAAATTGCTGTCATGGCTGTCTACAACATGCATTTAAGATGCTTAAAATACCATTATTCCTGATAGTACTCCAAGAACATACATAACGTTAAATTGTTGAGCATTTGCACAGCTGTTCAAACAAAATTAACACCACAACCTAACCTCCATACTAATGCAAATCCATCCTAACCCATCCCACCCTATCCTAACTCTCTCAACCCATCCCAACCCTCCAACCCCATTCTAACTTTCCCACCCCATTGTAACTCTCTCAACCCATCCTAACCTCCCACACTATCCTAACCCTCCCACACCATCCTAACCTTCCATCGCAACCTACCCACCCTATTCCCATCTCCACCCCACCTCCTCTCACCCCCCAGCCTACCCTGCACCCCCCTCCACATCCCACCTTCTCCCCCCCCCCCATCCTACCCTGTACCCCCCTCCCCATCCCATCCCACCTCTCCACCCCACCATCCTACCCTGTACCCCCTTCCCATCCCATCCCATCCCACCCTCCACCCCGATCCTCCTAACCCCCATAACACATCTCTGGCTGTCCATGGTCTCTAAGGACTTCAGTTCCTACAGGACCCAGAGACCAGGTCCATCATGCCATCTCACTTTCTAAATTCCTGTCCAAGATATCCTGTATTTATTTGTGTTAGCCGCTGTCCATGCAGTCCATACAGTGTCCACTTACTACTAAAACTGACCTGTGTGGACATGGATCTGACATGGACCTGGACTGACTGATTCTGACTCCTGAGTAAATACCAGAAGTTGGATTTCATTAATTGGCACTAATAAGCCAGGGTTATACCTTCTCGAAGCCATGCATCCCATACGTAACTGCTTGCGCAATCTAGCAAGGTATTATGTCCAACGTGTGTCTGGCCATTACAGATAAGGCTAAAGGCAACATGTTGATATTTATTTGGTAAATATGGTAAATTGCCATCCTGTAATGACACATGTCTTGGGATATACAGAGCCATTTGTTCTTATCGTTCTGAAGCAAGTGTCAAAATATTCCCACTGTCCATTTAACTGTGATTTATTGGTGTATTTATTTATTTATTTATTTGAAACATTCTTAAAACAAATAGAGATGTAATTAGTTAGTTAGATGTCTTTTAACGCTTTCTTGATATATTTTCCATATTTGTGACTTTAAAGGCATAATATCACAGTCTGCATTGTAAACTACAATTCAGTCCAAAACTACAACTTAATTTGTGTCAGACTGTGATATTATGCCTTTAAAGTCACAAATATGGAAATGTACATGATCTCAGCATACACATAATCACTATTGTACCTCCAAATATCTTTTTATCGCTGTTTGATAGGGGAAATTGTATAGCCCGTGTACAACACGTCAAATATCGCATTTTCTCTGGTAACTCTACTCAGTGAACACGGTCAAAGCAATATTTCGAATTAAGAACGACTCGTTGCTAATTAATATAATAGTA
>JAUTBR010143748.1:0-10391 GCA_032361205.1 Pseudorimula midatlantica
TAACCCATAATAGGCCCACTTAACTCATCTACTGAAAAAGGGGACTGGGCTTATAGCCCAGTATGGCCCAATGACCCGCGATATACGGTAAGCAATATTGTTGATAATTTAATAATTGGTATGTACAATATGTGCTACACATAATTTGGCCATATTGAATACTAATATGCAATAATATGCTGGTTTTTTCCCTCCCTACCTATCCAATGCATTGCTGGGCTGGGTCCAAGGTTGAAGGTATCTGAGATTGTCCATGGTTGAATGTTGGTTTGATATTGACATCATACAGCTGACTTGAGCTGGTATTGACAGTGTAATTACATTTTCTGCCTGAGAGGTAATAACCTCAACCATGCTATAGTTTGCTATTTTGATAGTCATGCATTCTGATTGGATCAGCAAATGGGCAAAAGTAAGGTCTCTTTGTCGATAACGCACAATTTGTTTGCTTGTAGCTTTCAATCGTATTTGCTGTGTGATTGGAATAAACCTATAAGTATGCTGGAAATGATTCGTATCCCAGATGCTCCAATTACTTCTTGAAGCAAATTATCATTCAAGGTTTATTCATGGTCAGGTTATTTGACTTCCATGTAGAATATGCCAGTAAATAGGATTTGGCCGTGTTTATTCCTGATTATTACTTACCCGTATTGCTGAAAACTTTGTTTAAAATGCTGTATATATGTAGAATGGCTCTGCATTTTTTTGTAATAAATAAAACTTTGAATTGTAATTAGTTGATGCTATAAATAATAAACATGATTGTTAATATTAGGGAAATTGTTGGTAAAGTTATTAAAAGTCATGAAGTTAGTTATATTCAGGGAATATTTAATGTACTGGTAGTGAAGTTTATTTCTAATTAATTCATAAATGAGGCTCTGCAAGTTTGACATCATCGTTCACCCAAGTATTTTATTACACATTTATCAATATCTATATCAAGTTGTGCTATATTTATGACCATTCTTGTTTTAGTGTGGGACATACTGACTGCTTTTTATTTCCATAGTCATCGATTCAGTCCTTTGAATTGCTTGTTAAACAGTAGTTAGATGGGGGTCTATTCCAACAAATAATGTCATGATTTCTCACTCTGTGGGGAATTTTGGCCAATATTACACATGTTAAGAAGTAGTTGGGATGTAATGTACAGCTTCAAAGTGTTTACTCAATGATAGCTGATAATAAACTGCCAATCATTGTTGGAAAATGAGCATTTTTATTATGACCACAGTTATATTAATGTAATATCAATGTTTATTGTGTTAACATTATTCTTATTTTTTTCTGATTATGGATAATATTATTTTGGTATCAGGTAATTTGTAGAAATTATGACCTAACTCAACATTATATTAAAAGTTGGTGATTATAAAATAAAGGACATTCTATATGTATTAAAGGGCAAGATCATAATGTTGGCAAAGTCATTTTTTAAAAACTTTTATGGTCTCTAAAAATGGATTATATTATTATCTTCTCAGAAATATATAAACATATTAGTCCAATTTGAATGGATATGCCTAAATCAGTATGGTCTTGCCCTTTAAGTCTGTGTGGTTGAATATTCTACATTTCCTACGTTTTTAAAGTGACAAACCCAGTAAAACCCTTTCCAGATTGCTTCCAATTATTCATCATTACTATAAAATTCTGCAACAAAGCACAGTAACACTAGTTCCGGCTGCGAATAATGAAATAACGCTCCAGATAAATCTTTCAAGTAACAGAGTCTGGTCATTACTTTTCTGACTAATTACACAGTGAAAAATGTGCACATCCAGGCATGATAATGCGGCCCTTTCTGCGTTTTCCCTGCAGAGGGACATTAACCAACTGGCCCTGGCTGTTCAGTGTTAGGGAGCAGATACTATCTACCTAAAATGACGTTGGCAGGTGTACACGCAACCTCTGAACTGTTGGAGGGCAGATAGTATCCTCTCCAGGGGTTGGAAGGGCTCCTGTCATTTGTCTAGTTGAAGGTGATATATGGCTGGACAGTGGGATATTGTATGCATGGAATGAACAATATCTGACGTGCTGACTCAAATTGATAGAATATTTAGTCTAAAAATAAAATAATATTGTAATGTTAATAACACATCTGTGCCTATTTCATGTTAAATTATTGTTGGATAGTATTTTTTAAATCTATACTGAATAAATGTTCAAAGTTAAAATAAATCAAAAATACAATAAAACTTTTGAAACACTGACCAACATTTTCTTTAAATATGGAATCCAGACAAGTTTAGATAACTTTAACATAGTATATAGTACACAACACTAGAATTATCACTTATGTGCTTATGTGCATCTATCAATGTCATATTATTACATGTACATGTTTCTGACTTGTCCGTTCTGAAAGTTCTATTAAAAACAAGCAAATTGGTGAAATCACTTTTTTTTATCTAAAGTTCATCAAATTCCAGAAAAGATTGCCAAATACCTTAAATGAATGCCAGCTGACATGTAAAGTTCTCTTTTACTCAAATATGTATTATTATGATAGATTTAAAGTGTCAGCATGTGAGCTGCATGTTTCTGGCAGTACGGCTTTGTGTGGATCAGCTAGGAATAGCATGTCTTGTTAGTTTACAGCAAGCGAGCTGGTGCTGCCACTCATTGCCATATACAAGTAGTAACCAAAAGTCATTTCAAGCTGATATATCGACCAAAACATACAGAAAACAGTACGGGCTGTTCCAGTAAAACATAATAAAAGCACACCAAGATAGCAGTTTAAAAAACTTATATATCAGAATGTCCCATGAATTTCTTTTCTCTCTGTAGTAGCAAGCACCCACTAACTTAGAAATTGTGAGTCCCACTTATAGAACATCTATGGTTGGGTTGGGAAATGTATTTTTTGTTTCTATGTAATCCACTCTAAAATCGGTGCTTTCTTGGTTTGCCATATACTAGTATATGTTTCTTGGTTTGCCATCTATGTTTCACAGGAGCAGACCCACCACAATAATTGTATATGCATCAACAATTATTGGTGCCTACCTAGGTTGGACTTACTTTTGCCTCCTGAAACGGAGTGCATTACTTAAGGATTGACTGGAATATTTTTTGCGTTCATCGAGGTATGAACGTAAAAACCGATGTGCAAACTGTATGAATCCACGAAGCGGTTCATACAAAGTTTGCACATCGGTTTTTACGTTCATACCTCGATGAATGCAAAAAATATTCCAGTCAATCCTTATAAATAAATAACATAACAAATTGGGTGGAAATTATTTGATTTAATAGTCTGACATAATTTTAGTCTACATTTTATGAGCGGCGGATTGATATTTTGGCGACGTCAAGTATAGATGACATCATATATAACGTGACGTCACAATGGCATCTAAGAAAATTCCGTTCATCGAAGTAGGAACGCAATGTTTTGGGGTCACGTGGACCAATCAGATTGCCGGATTCACTGGATATTTATTTATATGCCGGTAACGCCCGAGGGCCGTGTGTTAACCGTCACTTCATACCAGATTCCTGAACTGTTTCAACTGTAAGCTTATAATATGATGGTATAAGAATTTATTATTGGTTACAACCAGTTTTAGTTGTTTGTATAATACTGACAGTATATTTACTTATCATTTCTGTTACAAACTTCTATTATTGTTATTACTAATATATTGGCATCTTTTACCATTATGACATAACAGATCTATCATATGTGTCTGCTATCAGATGCGGTGTGTTCAAGGAATAGTGTTTGACTTGTTATCTTTCATGGCGCCATGATGGTATACGAGTGTGTCATACTAAAAAAAGTATGGGTTTACAATCAACAGAAATGTTTTTATGCTTTTGGGGGTTGTTGCTAGCGATTCTTCAGACAAACTACAAATTACAGATGACATTGTATTTAATAGAAAGGCTAAAATGCCTGCTTTGACTACTTTAAGTCTCTCCATGCTGGATTAGGCTCAAACACACACTTCTCTTTTGGACTTCTCTGGTTGCCTCCAGAATGGACAGAGGTAAATGTCAGGATATTGTTTCTCGAAGATCTCATATCCACTATGAGACCATAATGCTCTCGTCAGTGCAAGATACATGTGTATTAGAGATCGCTACGAGAGTCCTTATGATCTCGTAGTAGATATGAGAGCTTCGAGAAATGATACCCTGGTATGATGTCCTTTGCTGTCAGACATTCAGTATGTTGGGTATGTAGTCTGTGAAGGGATCTTTGCTAGTGTAGGAGCTATTTTGGTTGGTAAGATTAGAGTATCCAGTCAATCAGTATAGCATGCATACTGCATTGTTATATTCTTTTAGGTTTGGTGAACAAAACAGATTAACTTCATCACATCTTGTACGCTCATAATAGACAATTTCACCAATAAGTAGGAAACAACACCAATAAATAGGATTTCATTATTTGAAAGACTATCCAAAATTGTTTGACATTTAGCCAAGGTGGCGATATTTCTTCATTTCCGAATGTCCTGCAGATCATTCATCAGCTATTGTATTGGACTCACAAGTCAGTCATATCTCTTTAATCTCTCCAAGTACGGGTCAACAGACCTTTCCCTCATGGTGGTCAGCTCAGTTTCTAACTCTCTGGAGATGTCCCCTGACAGGCCACCAAACTCATCTTTATCTGTCTCTCCCCTTACCCCCTTTCCTACGGTCTCTCAGGACCCCCCTGTCCCTTCTCACCCCCCTCTAGGGATTCTGATTACACTGGCCAAGGGGAGTAACTCTGTCTTCGTGACATAGATTGATGAACCAATCAAGAATGGCAAAGGATCTAGTGAAAGCTCCGAGGCCTTTATGCTGAGAATGTCAGGGATTGCTTCATTTGATGATGTACCAATTTTGCTTTGTCTAATTTAATTTTGTAAAAACTTCCTTTAAAGGTTACATGCCCATTCCCTTTTCAACGTGAGAGGTCTGTTTCTAATGAATTGTAATTGAAATGATAGGATGTTTTTATAACATTCTCAATGCCTTTGACAAACTTGTTCTTAGTAAAGGTTAATTTTCTCATTCATTTTAAGAAAGGATTATTGTCAGATTTTCTGGTAATTAGGTTGGAATTTGAAGTTGATAAGGAATATGATTACACTTGAAAGAAAAAAGATTGAGTACTGTTTCAAGATATGAAGTGGCAGTAGAAAAAGAAAACATATGGGTTTTTTCTTGCTATAAAGATTTCTGATACACATGTGGGAGATGTACAGATAGCATTCTCAGGCTCAAAAACTGGGGAAAGAACGTGTATTCAAATAAAAGTTGAGGATGAATTTCATGTAAATAATTTCTTACTTTGACGTTTGTGCAAGCTCTGACATTCACACAAGTTTCATCAGTACTTTCAAAAACCATAAAAAGATTGTCAATTTTCAAACAAATCAAACTATTGCTAGATGGTCAGTTATCTGAGAAATATTATTCATGTTATTCATAAATATTTTCACAAGATTAATGTTAAAATGGTAGACAAGCTGTCGTGTACATCAAATAAAGTGCTTGCATTAATCATACTTGTAACTTGAAGGAAATATGATTTACAAAGATAATTGTACATGTAGGTCACTATAATGTGTAAATCTATTGGTGTATATTTTCCACCATTATGAAGGCCATCTCTATTCTACCAATAATCTTTCCTCTTGAAGTCGTCTGAAAACCTTGTCAAAAATAGTGATAAATAATTCCCAATTGGGAAATGGACACTCCAGTGATAAAGTAACCCTAGAAAGAAAATCAGCATGGTTCTAGCTGTGAAACAGCTTGACTTGTATCTCTACTCATCTTGTGGACCCCATCCACATATATCTCAGCCATGTATCTCCATTCCTTATGGCACTTGAGTGGTGGACTTCCTCTTTCTAATGTCCCAGGCTTAGATTGGAGAGCAGCCCTCATTGTCAAGTAGCTTGATCACAAATCAAGTCTTTGAAGCGCCACCAACTGCGTTATTGATTGCAATATACACTTATCTGAAAGACCCTTTAACATGGCCAGAGTGAAATGTACACCCATCAGTTCATTCAGATACAGCGAGGATCTCCAGAACAGAAGCAGCAATTAACCATTAGGGACTGCCTCATTGGTCATCATGTTAGACAAGTGTCTGGGAGAGAATGGTCAATTGTTGTAGGTTTTGTCAGAATTTAGGCAGGGTGTGAGGCTTAAAAGCTGTGAGGTTGGAGAGGTTAGAGGGGGGTGGGGGTAGTGAAAAGTTCCAAGGGGGGGGGGGGGGATCCTCAGGATAGCTGATCTAGAAATACAGGGTTACAGATTTGTCAAGATTGTTGCCGACACTGACAGAAGTTGGTCAGTTGCAGAGGTATATTTCACCTGGATGGGTATTTTAGATCATGATTAATGCTGGGAATATGAAGAAGCAATGGAGAAGATGTTCAAGAAAGCAATCCTTTAACCTTTCATAGCATCTTGGTTCTTTTCCACGAAGCAGTCACTACTTTAGTTACTGTAAGACAACACTGGTGTGTACGTTTTTCTGCATCAAGGTGGAAATTTTAAGGGAAATACAATCACAACTAGCAGGACTGCTACTTTGGGTTCTTTTGAGTCAATTTCCTTGCTTTGATTAGTATGGATTATTGAAGAACTATAAGTAGTCAAGGAATCCTGAGAATAGTGCGATTCTGACGATACAAATATGTCTTGTTTGGAAATGAATTAACATTGCAAATAATCACTTTCCTTTCAAAACATTGATGATATTGATAGTATTCACAGCACATAGCAAAAAGAGTACTATATTTCAGATTATAACTTCAAATGGAACAAGTCTGCCCTAAGCCTAATAACTAGCAAATAAACAGGAAGTAAACTCAAGATGATATTTACATGCACTGTAATTTCTTTGTCTCCACATCTCATTACCCTTAATTAATGGACATAGTAGGCATATCTTTTACTTCTGTGTCTCACTGTTAACATTCCTCCACAAATATTTGCCTACAGCTCACATTTTTCTGACCATACACAGTTCAATCTGGTGCATACCATATCTTTAGTGAACGTAAACACATAGGAGACTTTGGAGAAGAAACAAAATATATATAAATATATATATATATATATATATGCCCAAAACACATGCACAATGGAACAATTCATCAAGGAAATGGTTAAAGGTGGAATTGTTCTATTTAGATTCGTAAACTAATTAATTTGCTATCCTGGTAACATAATTGGGGTTGAAATTTCGAATTAATTTATGTTAACTTGGAAATCCTGAATTGAGAAGAGAATCAGTAATGTTGAATGCTATGTTCTCTTGTCACAGTCTCAGTCACTGGAGTACTATAAATTGTTGACACGATTCCCTTTAGAGAATTAAAGGCCACATCTTTATGATTCTCAATGGACCTGTTATCTTTCCTGGGAAATCTAGGAATAGACAGCTCAATCCTTTATTTCAGCCATATCATATCAGCTTAATCCCAATAACAAATAAATTTATTTCAAATTTAATTCATAGTAATCATTGTTTATGGTATGCTCCGTGCATTATTTTCCCCTGCAATTAATGACTTGAGATTGTTATAGATCATTTGATGATGCCGTTAAAGAAAGTAGTATTTTGTTAGATCTCAATGCTGATATAAAATTTAGAATATTGAGAATTACTGATTTAAGGTTTAAAATATTATAATTAACACTTGTACAAGGGATAATTAGTCTTTCCAGAATGTCTTTTGACTTTTTATGAGAATTTTTATGACTTGCAATTGATGGTTACTGGTGTTGATATGAGAAATTTATATTGTAGCTTTTTGTTTGAATTATGTACATGTTTGAAGAACTTTAGATCAAACAATAAACCAGATCTTAAATTATATAATATTCTATGAATATGAGCGGGTAAAAAAGGTTTCATTCTATTTCTTAACTTGAACTTTGGTCTACTTTCATAACTGTCATTTGACATGAATCTAATGTTAATTAGTACCTAATCTTGTGAAAAGGAAGAATCAGAAAGTGCTAATCCAACCATCTTACTAACTTCCTTAAAAAAAAGTTTTAACAAATGTCTGGATGAAATCTAAATCTAAATTATTCATGCCTCAAATTTAATACTCATCTCAACAAAGAAATCAATTTCAATCTTGGAAAATAATAGGCTAGTTGTCAGCAAAGCAGAATAATTATCTTGGTGGCTTCCCCTGTGTGTCTGATAGTGATATTGCTCCATCCATCTTGACCACTCCACTCAACCCAAATATGTTTTACATTGTCCACCCCACCCATGGTACATCTAGCTAATAGTTGGCATTCTTACTTGAGCTACATTATTCATTAGTGTTGAAATAAGAAAGACTTTACGTCTCAAAATGTCAAGTAAACATTAACAGATATTCTCTCGTGGATATTTAAAAAGTATATTTCAACCACAGACTCCACAATTTTGGTTTACTGTTAACCATCGTCTTGCTGGATTAGGCACAGACATGACTCTTTGGGGCACCACCTTTAGCATTGAGAGGGTGAATGTTAGGTAATTTTGACAGAAATTCTGTCTTGCACATTATGAAGATTTAAATAGAAATATTCTATCAAAAATGTATAGTCAATATTCAGAGAGTTTAGCTTTACATTCAGATAACAAATCCTAGATATCCTTAAAAATGTCATTATGTTGACAAAGCCTCATCAGTAACTCTACAGTAACTTCAACCTTAGTCATACTATTCTAAGGTTGAAGTTAGGGTAACCTTATAAGGTTCTACTAGGATGTGCATGTAGATGGCATTGACACATAGCCTAGGTCTGTCTGGGGCATAAATCACGGCTACTTATACCAGCTGCCATGTAAACAGTGGGACGCTATCTGCCTGGATTACCTGTTAAAATATAGCTCTGGGATAGCTCTGTGATAGCTCTGTGATAGCTGTGGAATAGCTCTGGGATAGCTCTAGGATAGCTCTGGGATAGCTCTGAGATAGCTCTGGGATAGCTCTGGAAAACTCTGGGATAGCTCTGGAATAGCTCTGAGATAGCTCTGAGATAGCTCTGGGAAAGCTCTGGAAAACTCTGGGATAGCTCTGGGATAGCTCTGGAATAGCTCTGAGATAGCTCTGGGAAAGCTCTGGGATAGCTCTGGGTTAGCTCTGAGATAGCTCTGGGAAAGCTCTGGGATAGCTCTGAGATAGCTCTGGGAAAGCTCTGAGATAGCTCTGGGAAAGCTCTGGGATAGCTCTGGGATAGCTCTGGAATAGCTCTGCGATAGCTCTGGGATAGCTCTGAGATAGCTCTTGGATAGCTCTGGGATAGCTCTGGGATAGCTGTGGGATAGCTCCAGGTCAATGTTTCATGAAAGGGTCGACCAGGTAGTCGGGGCCTAATTCAAGGGTTGACATCATTTCCTGCTGTAGCAAAAACATAACATTTGCCCTGATTTATGGTCAGAACTACCCAGTGTCATAGGACGTTTTCTCCCCTGAAAGTTATCCTCTTAGAGGGGGGTAAATATCTGGGAAGAGAGAGCGAGGTGGAGCCTCTGTACCAATGTAACAGGAACTTTACCTCCTCTAAAAGCTGATAGCTCCAGAATAGCTAGTAGCTCCAGAATAGTTCCAGGGTAGCTCCAGAAAACTCCATGATAGCAGCATATAAACTGATAGCTCCAGAATAGCTAGTAGCTCCAGAAAACTCTCATGGTAGCAGCATATGTAACACATTACAGCTTAGTTTGATGATTTGTTTTCACTATTCATCCTGAAAAATACCGTTGGCAGCATTGCTATGATAGCATATGTAGTAGAAGTCAGGTGTATATTGTTTGGTTGTTTCCATATAAGAACAAATGGACAAGACAAGAGATAAGCATATGTTTAGTCTAACATATGTTCAGAGATAATCAAATATCTAGTCATCACATGCATGATCATCCATTTCATTGTGAATATTGTAAAAACTCTTATTTTCTTTTGATACAGTAATGTATGATTACTGAAATATTTCGTGTAATTTAGTTTCAGTTCTTGAACAAATAATACTTTAGATTATAACTATTTTTTTTATCTAGTATTATAATAGTAACTAAAATATTCTTTAAAGGCATATCACAGTTGATAAACATGTATAATCGAACAAACAAATTTCGATCTCAGACTAAGTACGCTTGATTTAGCCACCCAAAGGTTGTTGTTTACTGATGTACTTATCCCCCAGCACGCAATACTTATACAACAAATCATATTTTATTTTAAATAGAGGAACGTTCCGCTATTTATCTTGTCTTTGTTCAAATAGGAAGATCTGCGAGTAAACAGAGTTATCTCCCTTTTGCATCATATACAAAGAAGCCGTTGGCCGTGTTTGATTTAAACCCGACTCTAGGAGTTGCGTGTGGGGTTGCAGTGAAGATGTGTCAA
>JAUTBR010143770.1:0-10387 GCA_032361205.1 Pseudorimula midatlantica
ATTTGAAAATCTGTAATGTTAAAGGTATCTGTGTGACCCCCTGAAAATTACAGATTTTACCACCTTTAACATTGGGCGTATGGAGAATGACCCCCTCATTATTTTCATTATATCGAACACTGTGTAATGTCTGTGTTGTTCATGGGACGATCATTTACTATTTCTCCTGTTGGAGAAAACTTGATAAAGGGGAATCACCTAATCCACAATATATATTTAATTACTAGCTGTCCCTGATTGTCTCCCCTTTGTGCATGTGCGCATGCCACTTCCCAACGCCACTTTGTGCATCCTTTTTCTTCGGCCCATTGTTATACAGTCATACTACTGAATGGGGTGGGTCTTACTTCATGACTGGTGAAGTATGATTGATTGATGCATTTACATCACAGCGGGAATATTTCTCCCATACGCATATCTGATAGAACATCATTCCGATTCTATCCTAGATTCCTTGTTTCATCTTATGTTATTTTCAGTGTCTGAATGTCTCCAGTATCCTGACTTCAGCTGTGTCGTGTTATACAGGTAACATTGCAGTCACATTTAATATAGTGTGTCGTGTTATACAGGTAACATTGCAGTCACATTTAATATAGGACACGCTGTCTGTAGAGCGGCAATGCAGATATCATCCTTGGTCTTTCAGTACCAGCCGGTGCTCGCATGTTTATTGCAATGGCATTCCTTCTGCCCTAAACTGACAAGCCGTAATACAAGTGAAAGAATCTTGAAATCGAATCAAATCCCAAATTCAAAAAATATATATGTCTCTAATATTGTTATTCCGCACATGATATATTCTTGAGCTATGTTTGTTTTTCTTCCTACAGAAGGGTCGTGATTGGCTTCGCCTTCATGGTTCCGGACGTGAAATACAACGAGGCATACATCTCGTTTATCTTCACCCACCCCGAGTGGCGAAGGGCTGGGATTGCCACGTTCATGGTGTACCACTTGATTCAGGCGAGTACTTCCTACTTTCAAACTCTGAGATTATGAACGTTTTGAGTACGATTTCATGCTCTAGCTCAAATTTTAAATAGGGATTGTCGTACTCAAAGTTTCATAATCTTGGGACAAAATTTGATCCAGACCTACGTTTCATGAAAGTACTGGTGACAATCTGGGAGTGTTGCATACATCAGGAAACGACATTAATTACATCAGATAATGTGTAATTTCATGCTCAAAGTGTAATTTTATATGGAGATTTACAAACAAAAGTTCGAATTGAGCATGAAATCTTACTAATAAATCTTTGACCCAAACAACATTTCTGTGAAATATAGGCCAGTTGATTTGTGGCAGTTAATGAATAAATTATTATGTATATGTTTATACTTTTCTTCCCGCAATGAGTTAAAAGTCCGTAATCACTCCTTAGTTTTCTTCATTTGCCCATTACATGAAGCTTACAGTACATCTCACTGCTGTCCTATAAAGCAATGATGAAGAGTTTATAAAGTCATCCTGCTCCATGTTACAGACCTGTATGGGTAAAGACGTCACTCTCCACGTATCGGCAACCAGCACCGCCATGCTCCTGTATCAGAAGTTTGGCTTCAAGTCGGAGGAGCTCATCCTCGACTTCTACGACAAGTACTACGCGGTCGACTCCCGCGACTGTAAACACGCATACTTTCTCAGATTGAGGAGGTGAAATAAAGACATTCATGTTCATACATCTGTTGTGTTGTCAACTCTCTTGAAGTCAGTTTTAGGGCGTGCTCCTTTCTAATGTTCCGTCACATGTCTGGTACACATGCTGTTCTTTAGAATGGAGTGAGCAGGCACAGCACGAGTAAATTAAACAAATTTATAATGTAACTTTTCTAACATATTTCAGTATTTTAATGTTGGGATGTTGCTGATGATATGATTTAAATTACTAAATATGTTTCCCTACCCAGTACGTTGCTACCTAATTGTATTTGGCAGTCTTGTATTTCGTAAATTTACTCGCATTCTTGAAAAGATAAAATTGACATATTTGATTGAAAAGTAGTTTGAAAATATCATTAATTAGTTGAATTTTACTATTATCAGGACATTCATGGCCTTCAGATGTCTTTAACTCCTAAAATAATACCTCAGTTTTTGTATTTATAAATTATTGCCAGAGGCAGCCATGTAGGATTGTGTGCTGTGCCGTCTGCACCTCCCATGTCTCGGACACTGAGAACACTGCAGTGTTGCTCCTTTGTAACCGCACATGTCTCGGACATAAAGTGCAGACAGAACATTTAGAAAGGAGGACGGCCCAAGTAAAATCGGATCACGTTTCACTACTTAAAACATTAACGTTCTTTTAGGAACACACGAGACATGATTGTAACAATAATGCAGATTTGTCAGTCTTCCTCCAGCGTTAAATTTTGTCTGATAAAATATTTGAAAAGGTAAGCTACTCGTGTTGTTTCCTGTCGTCACGAATCCAGCACTTCACGTGATGAACGATGTACAAAACAAAATCCATCATAGCTGCATGTTTTTAATCCAAGAGTTGACAAGCATATAAACACATCAATCCATCATAACCCACAAAACTAGTGATAACTCTATATATGTACAGTATTCTGTTAAAGCCAAAGTTCTATCAAAACATAATAATAGATTTCAACAATCTTTGGGATTTTGATTACTAATACCATGTAAATTTGTTACTGTACAACATTCAACTTAAAATACTTGACCTACCTATATTTGTTCTGTAACGTACACCCATGCAACGATAATTTGCACATTTCAACATTCCATATACCTCCATTACACCAGAAGTGCAATCTGCTTCTGCCTGCAACTTTAAAAACAAACAAGAAAGAAGACACCTGAATGTCTCTAGCTAAATGTTGATCTACAGAGATGCTACTAGTCTATACTCATATGTACATGTATACTGAAAAACTGTAGCAAAAATATGTAAATGACCACATACAATCAACATTACAGGACATTACATATCCAATAACTTAAAGGCATTATCTGCAAGCATTATATATATATATACTCGTATTAGCATGGATGGGGAGACCTCATGAAATAATAATAATAATAATAATGGATTTCTAAAATGTTGCCATTGTAAATATTGTCGACAAAGTGTATATTTATTCATCTGTATGTGTGTCACTAGTGTTCTTAATGTTCAATTATTGTCGGAAAGACAACCAAAAAAATAATTTTTTGAGATTTCTTTGTTGGAAAATATTTTCATTTAGATGTATAGCATAAATCAATTATCGGAAAAATACATATTTATGAATAGGAATTTTTAAAAGCATGTAGTAAAAAGAAAACCACATTTGCATTCAATAAAGTATATGTACTGTGTAATTAATGAGTAGATTGCAGGGATACCCCCAATAGTTGATGCATCTTTCCTGTGTGGTTATTCTCGACATATAGTCATGACATGATATTCTAGCACTGACGTGTGAGCCCCTGACTATGAGTGGCTATTGTTAATCATGAGGACAATGAAGCATATTGCACACATCTCTGGAACAATCTTGCATCCCATACACAGTGATAACAACACAGGGTCTACCTCCACACACAAAATTCAAACATCGGGACCCCTTTCCACAGACCAATCCGAGCTGAGAGTCGTAACTCCATGTTTACATATACCGTAGCAGTTACGACTCTCCTAACAGTTGTTCTGTGAAATGTAGCTCGAGATTGCTCCAGCCTTCCCTGCTGGTCACAAGACTATATATGGGTGTGGTCAAAAAGTCTAATGGTCGGCAGGGAAGGCTAGAGGAATCACGAGCTAAGGTATGTGGAAAGGGGGCCAGTACTCAGTACACTCCTTGCTCTAGAAATACCCGTCATTCATGTAATTTCATGATGAATGGTATACAATCTGTATTTCATTTCAACGAGTGAATCACGACTGGTTTTGTCAACGTGCCAAAATTACATACCATCGAGTACATAAAACACTGTATAATAAAATATGAAATCCTGCAGTATTAAAACTCGTAACCAACAGACACGCATATAAATACTTCATACAGTACTCCCTCATATAGGACGGTGAATATTTTCTTTTCACCCAAAATTCGTGAAACCCATATTGGGAAATACAAACATGTTTCATTTCATATTGGTATTACGCATTTGAAACGCAAATTCACGACGACTGGAGTCCCGAGTTCATTTGGCAGTGCCCAGGCTTGGAATGATATGGTCACACTACAGTGTTCTCCCCTTAGTGACAGCATTCTCCACCAGCAGTGGTGGGCATGACAGCAATACAACGTATGCCAACAATGCATAGACGGCAAGACTATCTGGAGATCATTATGTGGATGTACGACATGTTCTATGATTGTAAAAGATGACGCTGAAGTTAAGAAAATAAAGGATTCTCATCATGACTGATCATCAGATGTTTTTTTAGAAAAGTTAATCATAAAGATCTGTTTTCATTAAGAAATTTGAGATTATTTCTATGATAAATTAAGAATAATGTGTATATTAATAATCCGTTCCACCCACATTCATAGTGCTGCGTATTATTACCCCGATCAATAGATCAGCGTGCACTCATTTACATTCTCAACTCCATGAGGAATTTAGTAACCAAATCCAAATGGCCAGCATGATGGGAAGCTTTCTTAACCTAATATTGTCAAAATACATGAGGTAGTGATGGAAACGCACCCCTGAATATTATACGTAGGATTTGAATCGTAAATCTCCAACATGCGACTCCGTGTCAAAATCCACAAACAAACCCAAACACTGGAAGTCGTAAATGTCTTGCCAGCCAAGAACCATATTGATGAAATAATTCATGTTTATGAAATTACATCAATCACATATTAGCATCCCATTCACAATGTAATTTTTTTATTCTGAGTCCACAAAAGTAAATAGATGAGCAGTTCAAATTACAACTTTTATCCAGTTTATCTAAATAGTTTTGTATTTAAAAAAAGGTTAAACGATATCAATGATGTTTATCCGATAATGAAATCATGCACTTTACATATTTTCCCATTTTCAATATATTCTTCTCTAACAACGTCCATATTCCACCTTTATACAACTTGCCTTCAATATTGAGGTAATACAATGACACACAATTAAATTATTGTCAATATTTACAGACATGGAACTGATTAAAACAAAAAAAGTTGGGAAACAAATGAAGAGGTAGATACTAAATATTGGAGTATTGTTACAAATGTGACATAATGAAATTGCGTGAGGAAAATCATTTTAAAATTTGCATTTCTGAAGATAGATGATTATGCAGACTGGTAAATCAATGTTTATCAAATTAATGTTAGATTTGTATCAAATAACAAGTTTTTCCTAGTTCACAAATTTCTATTACAATAAATGTAATTGACTGTTACACTGACAAAGAATATAGTTGAATCAGAAATAAATTAACATCAAAGAAATAACGAAAAGCCAGCAATACTAAATTAATAGATGTTCACAAAAATTTAATTTACAATTTCAAATGTTGGCTCCAAAATATATTAATCTAACCAATATTCAGATATTAATAATTGGACAATAGATTCATTCAACCAATCGCAAGCCAGATACATCACAATTTGCATATACGGTCATGACATGACATAAGAATGCCTGGACCCTGGACAAGCTCCATACCGATGACCCTGTAGCAGAGCACTCAATCCCACACAAACTGAAGGCAACTTCAGAAAACAAGCAAAAATTACATTAACTACCAAGGAGTTCAGATCTGGATTCCAATCTGTTGAATGACCTACATACACAACATGACGACAAGATGTACTGGGTATCGACATTGATAGCGAGATCTACTTTCAACAACCGACTACTGAAAGTTGTTCGAGTATCTAAGAATCCAGTCCTTCTTTACAATCATTTCCCGACTCTGTGGTATAAACATACAGCTAGCCTCTCTATGCCTACATAGGTAGGAATGGTGGTTACATCGACGTATAATGTAATCAATGGTTAACATGAACAGCTGATGAAGAAGAAATGTATGTGTTAAATGTGCACCAAGTTTCGAGGACTGTGGATCTACAACGATCAACGTAGTCCTAAGTTGTAACACCAGGTATGCATGGAGTGAGTGAATTGTTGTTTTACGTCACAGTGGGTATGCATTGAAATGGTGATGATGTTTCAAATACATTAATATCTTCAACAATGCCTGATGTGTCTAATGTTAATGTTAATGTCTAACATGTCTAATGTAAATGTTGGTGATACATATAATGTAATGTATAAATTGTACAGAGCTATAGTTTATTTTTGCATGAATCTGTATATGGATAAATGATAACTGAATCTGGTTTCAAGTGTGAATAATGCAATGAAATCTTCAACAAGAGATCAATTTGCAGGACTGGTTAGAACTGTCTTCGCAAGTCTGCATTTCACGATTCAAGCGTTGTACCGTAGTCCATGCATACAGTAGGTCGTAACATACACAATAGATTTACGCCTGGCCTACCGATACGATCTTCGCGAGAAATGCAGGCCGAGTCTAAATCATAGTTTAGACTACAATTCTTCACTAGTCTTCATAAGTTGTTCTTAACAATATGCTAATAATGGCAATCACACATGTGTGAAGAGAAGAGCGACACATTGGCCGGCTCGGTAACAATACGGAAGTGTGATGTGTGACACATTGGCCGGCTCGGTAACAATACAGAAGTGTGATACATTGGCCGGGTGGGTGTCAATACAGAAGTGTGATGTGTGACACATTGGCCGGGTGGGTGTCACTGACACAAGACTGTGACACAAGTATCAGAGGCTGCCCCAAGTCGCTGCCATGTATAAAGTAGGCCCTGTGTCTTGCTGTAATCAGTGTTGTGGAACATTCCTGATTTTTGGGATGGCATATGTTAGGTTCAGATACAAAACCTGGATCTGTAGCCTAATTGGTAGGTATTCTTACTTGATCGAGACAATTCCTGAGTTGCATATATCAAGTAGCTATGACAACAGTTGTTGACTATGCAATGAGATAAGGCAAAATTTCGGTTAAATATTAACAGTAGTTCTAGAGATGAAGTCAAACGATGGTATCGAGGGATATTGCACAATTTCAAAAAGAAAATTCACTCTGGCCTTTGGTCAGATGAGGTACAAGGCCCCGGTGAATATCTTTGCTGCTGGACATGTTGGATTCTAACCATCCTGGTATATTTCTGTTCCACCACCCTGACTACAACCTGACACGGGGCTACTTGGCTGCAGAATGGTTCACAAGTTTGCTGCCTTATCGATTATAAATTCCCTGGAATAATATTCGATTGTGTAATTATCAAAATACATGGGTGATAACGACGATGATTATTCATTCACACTTCAGCCCTGATTAACACATCAATCCAGGTATACAAAATCTGAGCAATTGAATATCTGTTGGCATGTGGAATTGCTACTTAAACTTGGTGGCCCTATATAAAATATCACATTTAAAAAACAACATATTTCCAGGAATATAAGAGCCCTTTCTTGTTATAAATGCCATTTTCCAGCCCAGGCAATTATCAAAATCAATAAATTGACAATAACAAAACATCATTGATGTCTTCAACATTTTGTCATGCTCTGCATCCACAGCTCGTGGATTTGACAGGATTTCCTACGTCTGTTTATTCCCCGGGAGGAGCCAGATCCAAGTTACACCTGGGGGAAAACAAACAAAAAAACAGGTCCATTTTAAACAGCTACGAGACATCACATTCTCATAAACGCTTCTGAAATAACAACAACAATGTCATTCACAGGACACTAAACTCATAAATTAAAGTTCTTCAATATATTACAACGGTTTCCATCTAGGGCAGGAAATAGTTCCCACAAGGTGAACAGCCATGACAGTATGTATGTGAACAGGCACAGCCTCTGTCTTCAGGGAGAGAAAATAAGTCCTGATCCCTCATCACCTTCCTCCAACAGGGAACTGCTGCCAGTTAGGATTGCTCACGGTGGGCACCTGCTGACTGAACGGCCGCACCCCGCCCTGGTTCATGGCAAAGTTCAGCGGCGGGGCGTTCATGGGCAGGAGGGACATCCGACTGGCCGCAAAGTCGCTCCGAGGTCCGATCGGGATGTTGCCAGTGGAGTAGGGCGGGATCCGCGGACCGGGAGGGCCGGAGTTGGGTGGGTTAGATATGGAGGGAGGCATCCGGGACCCGGGATTGTGGCTGGGTCCGGATGGGGTCACGCAGACTTGGGGGTTCATTCTCTGGGAGTGGGCGGGGATGGGCAGCGGGGGTGGGGGATAGTTGAGGTGGTTGGGAGCGAAGTCTGGAGGGTTGCCGCAACCCGGGGGCATGGTGCGCTGCATGTCGTGGTACAGTGGGCGGGGCAGCTCGCCTTGGTGGTGCAGAGGGGTGCTCATGGCGGGGGTGCATGGACGAGAGCTCATGTTGAACACAGGCCCCACTGAGTTGGGCCTCTGGGGCAGCCCCATCCCGGAGCTGGGCATGGGCGGAGGGGGCTGGTTGTGGGGAACGGTGTTCGGGAGCATATTGGTGGGCATGGACACTGGGCCGTTGCTGGTACACGGAGGAGGCCTCTGGAACATGGCATTGGGGGGAGGGCGGCTCAGGTCGGGGAGTTTTGGGAAAGGGGATGGTGGAGAGGGTCGAGGGTGGTTCATGGCCGGGGTTCCCGTGTGGACCGGACTGTTGAATGGGGACATGACAGGTGGAGGGTGGTTCATGTTTGGCAGGGGTGGAGGTTCGCTGAAGTTGCTGGTCTGGAAACCCTGAGTGAGGTGATGCAGGGCAGCACTGGCGATGGCACCCGACTCTGGGGGCTTCAGACCCGGTGGGATGTTCACTTGGGTGGAGGGCGAGCGGGCGACAGGACTCAGGGTCATCGGGCCTTGGGGAACAGACGGGGGCAGGGCTGGGGGACAATTGGCCATTGGAGGCGGGATATCTTTAGGGGGAAGGAATGAGAAGGCGTTGTAGGGCGAGCCGGTGACTCCCGGGGGCAGACCGATGTTTATGTTGGGGGTGGTGACGGCCGGAGAGGACATCATCATGACGCCTCCTCCACTCAAACTGTTGTTGTTCACAATCTGAATATTGGCACCTGGGGCGGAACTGTTTGTTTGCATTGGACTCCCCATATAACCATTAGGAGTCTGCCTGCTGGAATCAACAACGGACTTGTTCCAGTTTATGTCCCTGTTACAAAAGTTCCCAGACAGCTGCTTATTCGGTGGCGAGGATTTGGCAACACTTTGATTCTTGACCAGCTTAACTGCACTGCCTTGCTTTGCCGACGGCCGTTCGTCACCGCTGCTGTCACTGGTGAGACTACTGAGACTACTACTGCGGCGGGACCGGCTCCGAGAGGAGCTTCTGCTGCTGGACCGACTGGCCGAGGAATAGCTGCCCGACCTTGACCCACTCCCGCCCCTGCTACGACTCCTGCTCTTCCTACACGGCTCCCTGGGGGACCCGGGGGGAGTGCAGGGCCCTTTTCTCTCCGGAGTGGACAGCCTGTGTCGGCGCGAGCGTGGGGGCGAACCAGGAGGGGTTCGGGGCCCCGTGGACGACGACCCGGGGGACCGACTGGTGCTGGACGACGACACACCTTCCCGACACTTAGACGTACTCCCAAATGAACCCATTGGCTTTTTCACTCCCGAAAACAATCCCTTTCCATCCCTTCCACGAGCACAGTTTGAAGATTTGGCGTACTTATTGAAAGGTGGTGTATCGTACTTCTTACTAACTGACATTTTACGAGGATCCTCACTCAAACTCTTCCGTTTTAACTCTCGATTGCGATCTAATTCTGATGAAGCAAACGCTAAGAGTGCATCAAAACCACTGTTAATCTGAGCCTGCCAGTTTTTGGTGGTAGGTGATCCATTGTCAGCCTTCTTTCCTTTAGAACCTGCAATGCACAAGTACTGCCGTTTTTAATCTAGTCACTCACAACATTATATTATCATCTCTTTACACTAGAATTTCAATTATTTATTTTCTTTGCATATGCCATAGTTTTTTTTTCATTCCCTGGTCTGCAGGATTTTGTGCAATGGATTTGATCACGAAAAAAATATGTATTTGATATTTTGATATATCGGTTTTGTCCAATATAAAAATAATAATAATTGGAGATTATGAATGGTTGGTTGATGAAAATAAATATAATTGATCAATATTATTGCTAAGAGTTTAATAATTGTTCAGATTTTAATCCATATTATATTCAAAATACTGCTTTTAAATAGCATTAATTTTCATAAATTAACTACAATTTATAAGACTTGTTTCTTTTAAAGGCATAATATCACAGTCTGACATAAATTAAGTTGTCGTTTTGGACCGAATTGTAGTTTACAATGCAAAGTACATGATCTTAGTATACACATAATCACTAT
>JAUTBR010143804.1:0-10377 GCA_032361205.1 Pseudorimula midatlantica
GGTACGTAAAAAAAGACAACAATCATGCACATTTCCCCTACACGCTTATCACCAAAATCAGTAAACTGGGTACGTCTTTAAAAAGAATTCGCTCTACTTGCAGCGCCTATTAATTGCATTGCATTTATTTCGGCGACATGTTGCGATACATGTTGCCGAACTTTTTACCCCGTCTACACTATCAACATTTGGGAAACATTTGGAATACACGGTGTCGGATTACAAATGTTGTTGAAATGTTGCCGAAATGTTATCGAAATGTTGATAGTGTAGACGGGTGCAGGCCAAATCGGCAACACAGCAAAACGGCACCAATTTGGCGAAAACTGAATATCGAATTGGCGAAAACGGTACCATGCCTTGGCGAAAACGGACCAAAATCGATTAGCGAAAACGGCACCATGGCTTGGTCTTATGGACATTCTGATTGGCTGACGGGAACTGTCACTACAGCTTGGAATATATAATATCATGATTATACTAGTACACACTTAACGAAAACTTTCCGTCTAGTAATTCTTTTACTCGTTGCATGTGATTCATATCTGTCGAGTAAATTTGCACATCGGTCCTAGTAGATAAAGTTGCAGTAAACATCTCCATCATCTCATATTTTCGTATTGTAGTTCACGTATAGATATGTATTTTTTGTTCAGTTTATACGCTATTCATAGCATCCAGAAACATGCCTAGAAACGGGTCATGTTTGTTCCTGGCTGTACGATGTGCCTATTAACCCGACACTAACGCCAAAGTAATTATGTATGAAATCATTTTAAATTATGATTAATTGGCTGTGGTACCGTGTTTACAATGTATCCGTTTAGCATGTTTTCCTGGTGCTCAAGATGCCGGAAGTTCTTGAAATGCGCCTTAAACCAAAGTTGGCACTCACATTAGATTGAAAGGGACGGCGAGAGATATCATTTAAATATCAATTTATCGTTGGCTATCAAGCACAAACTAAGACAAAGTGTTGTATGATGAATTTATCCTGCTATAGTATTTATGCTGTTACAGATATTTTAGCGATGTAACGGTGATATTTCTGACGAACAACTTATAACACCTACGAGCCATGGTTGATACTAGTAAATTAATTGTGCCAGTTCCTAGATCGATGGAAATAATCGATAGTTCAAATTACTATCGATGTATTGTTATCGGACCACTCACTATGGCGATCTATCGATAGTTCGATCCATCATTACACCCCTAACTACTATTATTACTACTACTACTAGTAGTAGTAGTAGTAGTAGTAGTAGTAGTAGTAGCAGTACTAGTAGTAGTAGTATGAGTAGTAGTAGTAGTATGAGTAGTAGTAGTAGTAGTAGTGGTACTAGTAGTAGTAGTAGTAGTAGTAGTAGTAGTAGTAGTACTACTAGTAGTAGTAGTAGTAGTAAGCTAGCCTATTACTACTATCACTATTATTATTATTATTATTATTATTATTATTATTATTGGTGTTGTTGTTGTTGTTCAAAACTCAAACTCAAAACTCAAAACTCTATCCTTATCATATTTGCAATTTATATACTAGTATATAAATTTCGGTTAAAAGGAAACATACATAGGTTTTCTATCATCGTCAATATTCGTTAATCTCCTTTACATTCCTGATTTGAGATCGATATCAGTGCATTGTCAAGAAAGTAAAACTCACAGACAATCAATCATAACTGATTTGCGATATCGACTGTCAACCAAAGATTAGATTATCAAGTATACGACCTATGTTGGGATAATAGCATCAACGACAGCACTATTTTCGAGGTGGGCACTATTTATTATTAATTATCACACTGACAAATAGAGTATCATGTAATCATTCAAATTTAGAAGTTGGTGTTATATTCATGAATATCCCGCGATGTTGAAAACAAATATATTTCGCTTCCAGGCTGCCTTAGATCTGCAGTAAACTTACTAGGTTGCATTAGCCTTCCATCGTCCCGCTGAATCCTAATAATATAATGCCAGTAACAATGCTATAGCTGTAACGCACACGGGCTTATGATACCGCCCTGTCTGACTCTATAAATGATATGACGAGAGATTATAATCTACTAGTAAATCCTAGATGTTACATTGTTGCATTATTATTAACAATATCCATGGGCATATGATACAACCCTGTCTAAACCTATATACGGGGTGTCATGAGATCATCTACATCTCAGGTTATATCAAGTTGTTATGTTGCTATTACTAATATACGAAAACAGATGTTACAACCCTGTCTAAAAGTAAACACATACACGGAATGTCAATAGATAATCTAAATCCCACGTGTTACTTAATGCAACCTTGTCTGAATATGTCCATATGAGATGTCAAAAGATAATCTAAATAGCAGGTGCCACGTATGTTGTTGCATTACTGTTGCAGACAGATCATACAACCATATCTAACTCTATACATGGAATGGCAAGTGATAATCTAAATCCCACATGTTGCTTATTGATACATTCATGTTTAAATCTATACAACATGGGATGTTAAGAGATAATTATTTCAATCTCAGGTTTTACTTGTTATACATTGCTATTGTTACGTGACAGCCCTGTCTAAATCTAGACATATGACGTCAATAGGTAGACTAATTCTCCGATGTTGCTTGTTATGCAATGCAGATGATGATAAACGCATTTATAATGTTACAACTCCGTCTAAGTCTATTCATGGAATGCCAAGAGATAATCTAAATAACACGTGTTACTTAAATATTACAATGGTACTATATAAAAAGAAATAGTAACAAACTAACATGGGCAAATGATAAATGATAAAAATGATTATAATCTATGGTCAAACTATGTTAAAGTATGTTAGACTATGTTAGACTATGGTAAAACTATGGTAAAACTATGTCTCCTGTGTTAGATAACCACGGGCAGATGATACAGCCCTGGCTAACGCTATACATGTACATGGAATTCCGAGGAATAATCTAAATCCCGGGCGTTATTTAATTTTGGGATTACTAGTACTAATAAACACGAGCAGATGATACAACCCTGTCTAACGCTATGCATGGAATGCCAAGAAATCATTTAAATTCCATTGGTACATTCCTTTTAGTAATAAGCATGTACGGGCATATGATACAACCCTGTCGTTGGACGGGTTGCCAAAAAGATAATTTAAATATCTGGGAAAAGGAGCATACTGAAGTCTATACCATAACCTTTATCTTAATTACAGTTTAGTTTGGTTCAGCTATCTGTCCGTGGCAGTTGCTGATCGTTATATGGTGTACATAGTAGTACTCTGCAAATACCACGTACATGCATGTAGACAAGCAAATACGTAGCCCCCGTGCATGCCATGACCTTTCTACCACTCTGAGTACTATATACTGGAGAGGTCAAGAGGTCAAGAAAAAAATATAAGAGATCCAAACTAGATAGTATTTTCAGACAAGCGTTGTTGAATATATACACGTGTATGTATATTAGGAAACTTTATAGTATAAAAAATGGCATTTTTATTTTTACAACATATATTAATTAATGATGATAAACATATCGTACCAATGTTGTATTATACAACATTTAATTCTATCAACTTCTTGACAATTAACTGTTTTGAAGATTGCCTGTCTTCCATACATTTTAGACCTTTTAGTTTTGCGAAAATTAGATAAGTGCATTGTTTCTTTTTCAAGCATTGTTACAAAGCATAGCAGGTCTTATTATCTTGTTGTCAGATATATTAGTACTTGAGCATGATGCGATGCTACTATATCTAGCTAGAATTCAGTATTGAATAGCTTACATGTAAATTGGTTCATATTAACAAATAAAATATGCAACATCCACTGTATATAGTTTCATATTTATTACAAATAGGCAAAATGTAGGCTATTTTATGGTTTGGGACAAAGTACAATAGCATTTTACAATACATACATTTACATTATAGTTTGTATTTGTTTGGTAACAAACGAATCGTATATAAGAATATAATGTAATTGTATAGACACCCGTAAATGGCTATAAAAAGATATGTGTATTCAATGTGCATATTGTAACAATATTCTTTAGTAAAAGCCGGATTCAAATATGTTACAGGACATCAACAATTATACTTGCATAAAGGATGTTTAATTCTACATTTTGATTATTATCAGTATAACACTTACATTCAAAGTCCGCATAGCCATCTTGAAAAGAACATAACATAACATAAAACACTCCCAAATGTTCATTAACACTGAACACAACCAAATGTCAGCAAGAATTTGAATGTTTATAACTTATACTCTAGCAAGGTGTTAAAGTTGTTTCCTGCGAATTTAACATTGAGTTTTGCCAGGGTTCCTTGCGGGTAGCCACTGCTAAAGTCGACACATCCTTCCCAGATTCCTGGCTGGGTTTGCTTTAACTGGTTCCAGTCGTCGCCGACCTTGACCTGAACGTCCTTGGCCTTGGGCACTAAGACCTTGAACTGTAGTCCAGGGTCAGTGGTTCCACTGGGTATATTGAGGGGCTCGTACAGGTAACATCCGTCCTTCCACTGGGGGTATTGCTTGGGGAAGGGTTGAACATCCGCTCCGAATCCCGGGCAATGTAACAGGTAATTGAACATACCCTCGAAATTGGGTCCAGCGACTCCAGTAGGTAGGGCATAGATCTGGAACTTGTAAAAGCCTGCAACAGGAGGACGTATGAGGAAGCAGAATTTATCCCCATCCAATTGACCGAGAGTGTACTCATTGCATTCCTTCTTGTTTCCCATGCAAATCAACTTTGTCTTCATCCGGGTTTTCTCAGACGTCCCCATGATTATTTCAACTCTGTCCGAGTCCATCATGATGACTGGGTCCGGATGGCTGACCGTTATTAATCCATAAGAGTCGAACCTCCTCTGTTTGCCCAGGTATCCTTCGGTGAGATACGGAAGTTCGATGTCGCCCTGAGTCGCCATCTTGCTGCCAATGCAATGTTGATATTTACCGAGGAATCCGCACCGGCTTTCCAGATGTTAGTTATAGTCTGTGCCGGTGTACTAGTGCTACCTCCTGATCATCCCTATTCCGCTTAGAGAACACACGGCGAATAGAATTCTAGAATATGCAACCGGCACAAGATGAATAAAATGACCTTCAATGTGAAAAAGTATCTTAAATGAACATTGCTTTTAAAGTCCTACAGCGCAGTTCTGCTAAGCAGAGAAAAACACAGTCACAAAAGGTGCGTATTTATGCAACCTTTTTCTTCCAGTCACTCAGGAGTATGTAAAGATTTACTCACGGCTTAGCTATGGCTTCTGAAGCATTCAATGTATACGGCATATAAAGATCTAGCTCACTTGCCCAACGACTACCAACACAAACCGTACCCTGCAGGGGTTTGTAATGCAATCAACATCTGCTTGGTGTGTACCTACCTACAGGGGGTGTGTAGCCTTGCACTTCCGAGACAGACGCCCCCCCCCCCCCCCCCCCGGAAAGGGAGGGGGGAAACTTTATGAATTAATCATACAGGTATGGATGCATATCAGACTATACCATGGGCATTGCTATACGTTTATACGAAGATGCAAGAATGATCAAAGACATCGTTTATCCATGCTACTGGTTTTAAGAGAATACTTATAGATAGGCCATGCATTCCCATAACGAAGCAGCTGATAGTCAAGACTATACTAGTTACTTGAAGAGAGAGCAGGCCACGCGCTGGTAGTCTCGGGTTACGCTTGCCGTACATGTATGCATCTCAGACGGAACCATGCACCGCAGACAGGGCATTATTCTCACCAGTGACACGGTTACTGCAGGCCCAAAGTAGGTTCGGATACAGGAAAACGATTGTCGTCGGCACCTCGCCGTTTACTCCCCAATGATTGGCGTTCACCATGCATTAACCCTCTCCCTGTTGAAGGCTACCGGAGATGTCCTAATGCAGCAGGAGGAGTGTTAAAGTGGTAACGCCCAGTCTCAGTCTGAGTAGGATATATACTAGTATTCATGTGTCTAACTGCTGCAGGATAGTACAGTGAGCTAGCACCATCAGCCGTTTGATGTCCTTCCCAGTGCAGTGTGCACATACAAATAAGCAGCAAGCCGTGATATGGGTTATCTATTCCTGAAAGCGGTACTAATATAAACCCAATTAACCCCCTCCCTGCTGCAGGCGACTTAGGTTGCCCGATCACATGCAGAAATAGAACACTTTGATTTTATTCAGCATGGAGAAGGTTAAACGAATCAACCAACTAATAGTAATAATACCAAGACCAGTTGTGCGATTGACGAAAGTAAGGGTAGATAGCGAGAATATTTAATGATGTTGTTACCCATTCTGTCCTACAGAGTCCGTTTAGTTCTCTGTCACACATCGCCATATCTTGTAATAGAGTAATACGATTAAATATATCATAGTTTAAAGACAACCAGAGAGCTTGTATAGAAAACTGATGCTATGCGATATGAAGTTGGACGAAAATTGACGAGTGTACAAACTAAAATTGTAAATGTGCCTGTACATTGTGTAATGTAGCCTATTGATAGTGTGCCTATTCAAAGCTGTGTCCAGCTGGTATACCAGAATATAAAAGAATATTATTTCATTCAGACTGTTCACAGGCACTTGAATCGGGCCATTACATATTTAAATATATATGTTGGGGTTTTTTAATATTAAAAATATATTCTGTTAAAAAAATATTTTTAAATTAAAATAATAAATATTAAAAATATATTCTGTTAAAAAAAATATTTTAAAATTAAAATGATAAATTATAAAAATATAAAACACCATTGACGACAGTAATGATTTCCCGACAGGCACGTGCATTCAAATGATCATGCCACTAAGTTATTTCTTTAACAGAATATATTTCTAATGAGTGTACATTAAGAAAACAAATATTTAAAACAAATACATATATATTTAAATATATAATGGCCCGATTAAAGTGCCTGTGGACTGTTACAGCGTGTGCAAATAGAATCAATCTAATTAAATATTTTGACATTCTTTTGGAAACGTAGCGACTATCCAAATATCTGAACGTCTGTTTCGTTTCTGGTTTCAATTACATTGAAATGGAATGCATATACTAGCATAGGTAGAGTATACGTCAGACTATGTTAGTTTTTTATGTTTGATTTATCTTTTTACTTTAACGTGGTATCTGGGTTTGACCACTATAATCAATCTAATTAAATATTTTGACATTCTTTTGGAAACGTAGCGACTATCCAAATATTTGAACGTCTGTTTCGTTTCTGGTTTCAATTACATTGAAATGGAATGCATATACTAGCATAGGTAGAGTATACGTCAGACTATGTTAGTTTTTTATGTTTGATTTATCTTTTTACTTTAACGTGGTATCTGGGTTTGACCACTATAGTATTGTCATTTGGGGATTCGATGCTAATGTTTACCATTTTGATTGATTTGTTTTCATTTTATCTTTATATCTGGTATACATAAAACATTTTCTACTGTAGATTTAACTTTTCATTATGGTGATAGGGCCTACATGGTTTGTAAAGTGGCTAGATAGAATCTGTACAATGATACAATATATATGTATTGTCATGCCCATCGTATATATATTTAGTGTTTCTCATTGCTGTAAGTGTGTTTGTGTGTTTGTTGGAACTTGCGCGAGTAAGGTAATGATATGCCCTCAATGAAAATGCAGAGCTTTTGTGATATATTCCTGTTCTATGCTGGTATATATTTAGCGTTGATTGCAAGGCCTATATCGACGGTAAGTTCCCAAGATAATATATAATGCCACTTTACGTGCTCTAACAATTTTCACTACTATTTGTTTCATTAATTATTAGTATTTTAATCGTGATCATGCCAAAATATTAATCACAGATTTGTATTTTATTTTGTTCAGCACCATATTGAGTAGCTAATATATACATTATCTATTATTATTTTTTATTATTTTATTATTATATATTATTTTTTTATAATAATAATTATTAATATTTTTATTATTATTATTACATGTATTATTATTATTATTAATAATTTTATTATTATTATTATTATTATTATTATTATTATTAGAATGATTATTATTATTATTATTATTATTATTATTATTATTATTAGAAAGATTATGATTACTAGTATTAGAAAGAATATATCAAAAGGAATCTCTAGATATCCAAATAACTATAATATGATTACTAGAAAGGCAAGAAAATGGCTGATACGGCAATAATAAACTAGTTAATGGACATACTTATCATATGAACTGTTATAACTGCGGCATGGTATTTTGCGTAATGTATCTTGAGTAGATGATGTACTATGCATGCGTTGTCCTATTGGATGATCTGAGTTTGTCTTATAGGGTCGTCCACAGACGTCTGAAGGAAAGACCCTGATTCAGTGCAGTCTGCAATGTCTTCAAGGTCCAGACTGTGGTCGCGAAGTTTGTTGTCTGAACAATCGGAGACCTTACACCGTCAACTGTCTTACCATTCAACCAGTAGGTGTCCTTTTAGATGAGATATATTCACCTTACCCGGATTCAATTCCCGGTAATCTGATTGGCTCACGTGTCCCAAGATTTGAATAAAATATTACCCTAAACCCTATATGCACGTGAGCCAATAAGACCGCAAGTCTGGATCTAGGTCCGGGAATAGATCCCACCCTTCCTTCTACCATATTAGTAGGGTGGTTAGTGGCACAACTGTTTTTAATTGTCATAATATAGCATGGATCTTGTGATGTTTATATAGCCATATTATTACAACCAATTATAACATGACGTACTTTGATGGCCGCCATTTTGAATTCCAACTTGAATTCCAAAATGGCCACGATCTCAAATATTCATGCGTATATTATTATATGTGCATGTTAAGTATATTATTAACCAATCTCTATTCGAAATCGTGCGTCGATTGCTTTTGTATGCACTAAATAAACGTTTTCGCAATCACTACTGATAATTATTTTGTAAAAAAAGTGCACTTCAACTTTCAGACAGTAACAACTGATAATCTTGTTACGCACCACCTCAGCAGCAGACCGTCTAACCGGGAAGTTGGTATGAAGTTGGGCGAAACGTTGGAACAATCGTGTACGTAGATCATCTTATTGGTAAACTCATTATTCTACGTGTACGTTATGTAATGCAGTAGTGGTACGCGTTGATATCCCTTCCATACTGGAGACATTTAGTCTCCAACAAACTGGCGTAACTTAAAGGGATAATCTTGACTCCTGGCAAATTATATACTGTAAATCATGAAATGTTAGCGTCATTAAACTTTAACGACCGGCGGATTAGCGACGTATTAGCGACATAAAATTTTAACGAGCTCGTCAACATTTCGAAAATATGTTTTTATATACCGTATATCGTGGGGGTATAGGCTCAGGGGGCCCAACTAATGTAACTGTCGGTAATAGGGTACTGGGCTAATAACAGAAAGACCCAAACTTGTTCCCCGATGTGCAAGAGTCCGAACGAAAACCGAAGTACTCGTCTGTGGATAAGGTTGGAAGATAATGTTACCTTAGAGTTATGTCGTTTTGTACACCGGTGTGCCCGCTAGTGAACGATCGTTACGCTACCCATCGTTTCACGAAGCTCTCGAATCTACGACGAGACCATAATCACTCTCGTATACATGTATAACGATCTCTTGCACATGGCGACCGGGCACTTAGGAGCGAGCTGTAGTCTCAGCAACTCCCCTAGGCAAAGGGTACAATTCCGAGCTCCGCTTACTACACAACACTACGAAGAAATGAGTTACTAGTAGGTTACGTGGGCTAGGCAAGAGGTGGTCTCAGTGGATTAAGAGCTTCCAGAAACGATACCTAGAAAAGAGTCGTAACTCGTATACGTTAGCGTTACGTTATATAGGCCTCGAAGCTACGTTTCTCGAAGCTCTCATATCTTCTACGAGACCATAAGGACTCTTGTAGCGAGCTCTTTACATGGGGATCGTGAACTTACGAGAGCGCTGTGGTCTCATGGTGGATATGAGAGCTTCGAGAAGCGATACCCTGGGGCATCGGTATCGTTTATCGAAGCTCTTCGACGACATCATAAGGACTCTCGCTTGTAGCGATCTCTAATGCATGGGGGGATCGTGCACTTACGAGAACGCTATGGTCGCATGGTGGATATGAGAGCTTCGAGAATCGATACCGCAGAACAGTCGTAGCGCTACGAGAGTCGTATCTCATGTACGTGAGCATGGAGTTGATTACTAGTATAAGGAGTTACGACTCTCGTAGCGCTACGACTGTATGTGAAACGGGGGCCTGCTCATGTGGTGTAATAGCGGCTGCAAATGTGTCATCGAATTTCGAAGAGTATCATTTAAAACTAGGAATTCCGGTGATGGGCTATATGACTGATAGTGACTACAAA
>JAUTBR010143825.1:0-10374 GCA_032361205.1 Pseudorimula midatlantica
CGTGGTTGTTACTGCGTGAACTGATGATTGTCGTGGTTGTCACTGTGTGGACTGATGATTGTCGTGGTTGTCACTGTGTGGACTGATGATTGTCGTGGTTGTCACTGTGTGGACTGATGATTGTCGTGGTTGTCACTGTCAGGCGGACGGCTCGGTGGCGGTGTGGGATCTGCGGGAAGCGTCGTCGTTGCATCGGAAGGTGACCCACCTCAAGCAGGACCACACACTGCGGTTCCCCACGTACAACACCGCGCGGGTCCTGGAGGACGACAACCACCACAGTCCCGTCACAACCATCACGCCCGTCCACTCCACGTCCATAAGGTAAGATATGTCCAGCATGAATCTTCTCCAGTTTGTTGTAATGTGATTAACCCTGACTAACTGTCACAGTTAGCAGAGGTTTTAGTAAAGATACCATCTGAAATCATTTACTGTCAACGGGTAGATCATTTGTATTATTTGTGAGATTGTGTCCCTTGTCTGTAATGCGTGTCTTCAATCTGTAAGCTGGTGTATTTTATTTCCGCAGGTCCCGGTCGGAAGAAACAGGTGGTGAGTGATACCAGGAGGAATGGACTTTTATATCGGGACAATTCTTGAGATAAATAAATATTAAAGTATACACTAGAGCAGATTTACAGGGATCGAAATTAACACTAGTCCTCTAGCCCGGGCAATTTCTCCCAATTCTAAAGGTATCCTGAGGACTAGTAGAACGTCATAACATTTGTTATTTGTATCACTATTCGGGCTAGTAAGTTTTATAGTTCTTGTGTCCAAGCTGTGTTCTCTGATGGACAGACCTAGTTACATTGCCCCGGCTCCACCCGGTCATCAAGTGTCGGTCATCAAGTGTCGTGTATCTCCGCACAGTATCACTGTGTTCTCCTTCTCTCTGCAGACTCCGGATCCGGTTTGTCATTCCAGTTAGCCAGCCTAGAACAAGACGGCATCATCCACCTATGGGTAAGTCCTAGCATTAACTCTCTCCATCCTCAGTCCTAGCATTAACCCTCTCCATTCTGAAGGCAACTGGAGATGCGCTGAAGAGCAGTGCCTGTACCTAATCCCGCTGGGAGAGGGTTAATCTTCTCACATGATTGTCTGTCTGTACTGTCCGAGTGCTGTCGTGCTCCTTAGTTTGGGTTCCACAGGTGTTGCATGTTGTTATACAGTAAGCCTGGCATATACCGGCCTCGGATAAACCGGACACTCGCCTATAACAGACTGAAGTCCAGTCTAACGCTAATTACGCCATATGCATATAACGTTAAAATTAGCCGGTCCCAATGAGTAAACTAATTTGGAGGTCTACTGTATATGCGAGGTCTACTGTATGCGAGGTCTACTGAATGCGAGGTCTACTGTATACGAGCAACTTAATCTTGAACATAGCTTGAAAGTAGCTATAAACACCAAACAAATAATCTTTCTCACGGTTTTTTTGCTGGCTGTGATGCATTGCTCAATTTATACTTGTATTGGAATCAGAAATGGCTTTAAAGGACAAGTTTACAATGAGTTATGGCTCTATTATTTCAACATCTTTTGCTTTCAAAAAATAGATTTGATTATTATCTGCTCAACAATATACAATTTGACATAATATTTCAGTTCTTTGTATTTTTAATATTTAATTGAAATTCACAAATTAGAAACGTTCGATGAAGTGTACATCTTTCTTTCTTGATCTATGGGAACAGTGTGACATTTGGCACTCAAATTGGCGCACGTGCATTTTCTCCAAAACAGCTAAGAATCGGAACTTGGCGAGTTCAACAAAACGATAGCCCTAACTGTTTACCGTAGATAGCCTATGTGGTAAGGGAAGTCACTCTCCCAGAATTTGTCTTCTGTCCGGTTTCAAAATATCAACCGGAGATAATATTCTCGAGCAAATTAAGTTCTATCTAGCATCTATCGACACAATCTCCACCTAGCTGCTCGTCACAGCCTTAACCAACATTGTTGAAAGTTACCGTAGGTAAGACAAGACCTGCGTCGCAAATTGTAAAGTCAATTGTTGTTTGTAAATGTTGGTTTTAACGCACATATCTATCTACATGTGCCGATGTGAGCTCAAATGCACTCGCTATGGCTGGAAATTCGTCGCTAGAATCTGACTCCATTTGTTGTTGTTAAGGACGACAATCAAACATTAGCTCGCTGTTCCCTCAAATCAAGAAGGATAACTCGACACTGGCTTAAGTTACTATTTTGCACGTAACAAATTTACCATGATAAAAAGTCGTTTTTCTCTGAAAAACCCAAACACAGATCAATTTCCCAACACACATGCTTTGTATATATGCTCAACTTGACGCAAGACACTCATTTATTTCCTGTTTGAGCGGATAGGCCTAAATCATTATAAAATTGCCCTTTAAGTAATAACTGTTAATGAAATCTTAAAGTATTGTTTTCCAATCAGGTGGTGACAGAGGTTGCGAACCCTGATATGGCAGGGTCAGAGGTCGACCTGGGAATGGCACCAGGCGGGAGGATCAAACTGCTGAAGAGTTCCTCAGTCGTGCTTACCTCCCCTTCCAGGTGTGCTGTCTGTCTGTCTGTCTGTCTGTCACTGTCTGTCACTGTCTGTCTGTCTGTCTCTGTCTCTCTGTCTGTCTGTCACTCTCTCTGTCTGTCTCTGTCACATATCTGTTGTTACATATCTGTTGTTACATATCGCTACAAGAGTGTTACATTGGTATTAACATAGTTACGTATCTCTACAGGAGTGTTTCCCATGTTTCTAGGTGTGCGCCGTCCCGAGGACGTGTTCAGGGCTTTGAGATGCAGCTGCTGCCGTCGGATCTGAATCACTTCTACGTGGGCACAGACATGGTAAGTAGGGAGAAGCATTGTAGTTGAAGAGTTAACAATGAGATAATTAAATAATGAAATATATTTTTGTGTTTTTATTACTTATGTATATGATGTTTGGGTGAATGTGTTTTTATTACTTATGTATATGATGTTTGGGTGAATGTCTGTTTGGGTGTGTTGTGGTAATGCACCCTGCTACATTAATGTCATGTAACCCAATAAGCATGTGTCTGATGTATGTTGGTATTTCTATTAATATTTGTTTTTGTTGATCATGTTTGTTACAGGGTCATGTTGTTCACACAGTTCGGTTTGGGTCACGGTCGTTGCCTCTTGGTTACACCCCAGTCATAGGTAAGACACTCCACCTCGGTACATCACTGTTACCCTACAGCAAGACACTCCACCTTGTTACATCATGGTTACCCTACAGCAAGACACTCCACCTCGTTACATCACAGTTACCCTACGGTAACACTTCTCGCCATAGCAGCGATTGAATCGCTTCCATCCATCCATGTACCCTTCTAACTAATGGACACTGCAGGCTTCCTCCTATCTTCCTCCTATCTTCCTCTATCTTCCTCCTATTATAAATTGAAAAGTCACATGTTTGAAACAATGGGGAGATAACCCTATGTTTCACAGAAGTATTTTGTCGTTGACCGATGTGGAGAGATGTCACCATGACTACCATCTCTGATCGTTCTTTCCTTCCTTCATTTCAGAATCTCCTGTGAACATTACCTGCCTAGATTTCTCTCCCTTTGGCAGTCCGTATCTGTTGGTGAGTTCCGTGTCTCACGACTCAAGTTGTACTCAGATTGTACTCACAGTTTCTTGTGTGCTCGTTGACACTGGAAAAGGAAGAGCTATGTGTATGCTCTTTCAGTCATCCGTACAGCGGAGAATGTCCAAAACAACCATACATTTCTGTGATATTATGCCTTTCAAGTTAATTTCTATCGCTGTACATACGTGTATTTGAAGTAACCTCATCATCAGGGTTTGCTTGTAATGAAAATATGTTCCTGGTCCACTAGTCCTGATTGTTAGTTAATTTAATTAGTGTTATTTAATTAAATTAGGCTATTACTATTACTAATCAACTATTACTTGGAAATGAGATATTTCATGACATGATAATAGTAATGTGTTTTGTAAAACATTCCCAGCCATTGATTGAGTCTCTGGTGTGGGCATACACCAGCATATAGACTAAATCTAGAGACTAAATCTAGAGACTAAATCTAGTAGATGGAAAGGCCACACTTGTATTCTGAATCAGATACAGTTGAGTCGTCCAATTCAGAAATGAACGAATCAGAATCAAACAAGAGTCAGACGTCCACTTCAAGTTCAAAATGAAAATTATTATTGTCAGCACATCTTCAATCGGAGACTTTAGGACACTAGACATTTTGTTTTGTTTTATAGTTATATTATAAACGGTGCGAGTCTGCTTATTTTACCTCTAACTATCGCGACCAAATGCGTTCTCTGCTAGCTAGCTTCCTAAGCTTCATATAAGACCGTGATTGGCCATGGTGCAAGATCTCGACCAATCAGGTCGTGTGTTACAAATTAAGGAAGTACATTCCATCATTCGTACTGTAAAATGTTCAAATGTCGGGAGTAGAGTGTGATTTGAGCATTTGGCGTAATTTGAACATAGCAAATGAAATTGTGGATGCGGCAATGATGACATGCAAATATACTCGGACCGCAGGACCAGCAATTAATTACGAGCGTTAATTACGAACACAGCTCAATATGATGCGTATGTTGACAGGTAGGCAGTCAGGACGGCTGTGTTTATTTGTACCACACAAGATCAGGTACGTCTGCACTCATGTGACCTTTATTGACCTCTAGGTCATGTTTCACTGATTGTAGCTAATCTACTCTCATTACAGTTAGATTACAGCACAACCTAAGTATATTTGGTTGGAATCTTACCATGAAACTTATGCTATTTCTGGAAATAAATTGAAGATATAATCAAAACTAATCTACTCTGGATTTAACTAGGGCTGGCTAAATATATCGATAATCGCAATTATCGATTATTGATATGGAATATGTGGTATCGATAAATATGTTGTATGACGAAATAAATATTTAAATGTACTTGTAACACACTTGTTGTCAATGCCAAAGCAGCAGATTGTCTTTGGTAAGAGTTAAATACATGACATGCTCGTATTAGGTAGTAGGGATTTTGATCACATACCTTTTCAAAATATGAATAGTTTAATAATTACAAAGTTCGATTGCGTGTTATGAAACTCCATATTGCATCAGTAACTACCAACTATTGGATTTTCAATTTTAGATCTGGAAATTGAATTATAGAATAATATTTTATATAATCAGGCTCAAGGGAACTAATTTGAAACATATAGACAATTTCGAATAGTTAATAACAGTTCAAAATTGCTGTCAATCTCTTTCAGTATTATATATTTCTGTCAATAGTTTTTTTCGGAATAGTCGGTGAGTGTACTGTTTTAATGACGGCAAATTTGTTGTGCGAGCGAAATACGTCAAGCTAGCAGACTACCAAGTATCCGTCTAACTAAACATCTGACAAGTCCATACTACAGCTGAAAAGAAAGTGTTATTCTCACGACCGACTCGTGTACATCTTTCTTCATGGGAATGACATTTAATACGTTCAAAATGCCGTTGTTTTACACATTAGTTTCAAAGTAAATTGTAAGATAGAACATGGCGGCAGAATTAATATTTTTATCCTCTGCATATAGCAACCGTATTTGTCCGATATTTATCAATAATTGATCGATAATTACTTAGTGATTATCGATATGCCATATCCGTATCGATAGCTGTACCGATACCGATTTAACGCTGTATGTTGTTATGTAGCCGCACTGACGTGGTTGTTTCTGACACAGAGCACCCACTGTTGTCGTGGAAGACGTTCTGCGCGGGTCAAAAGGTCGAGGTCGTGCGGTGGTCACAGAGTCGTCCTGCCGTGTTCTTCGTCCTGGACGGCGTGTCCACCATCTACGTCTTTGACCTCCTGGAGAACGACACGTCTCCTGTGATGAGAGATCAAGTTAGTCCTGGCAGGTGAGAGGTCAGGGGGTCAGAGGTCATGGTGGGAGGTCACTGAGAGAGTGTAGAGTTGGCTATATATGCTGGTGGTTGTGTATACAGACCTATGTCTCATACGTCTCATGGTTGAGTTTACAGACCTATGTCTCATACTTCTCATGATTGTGATTACATACCTATGTCTCATGTCTCATGGTTGTGTTTACAGACCTATGTCTCATACGTCTCATGGTTGTGTTTACAGACCTATGTCTTATGCATCTCATGATTGTGTCTACAGACCTATATCTCACACGTCTCATGATTGTGTTTACAGACCTATGTCTCAAACGTCTCATGATTGTGTTTACAGACCTATGTCTCACGCGTCTCATGATTGTGTTTACAGACCTGTCTCATATGTCTCATGGTTGTGTTTACACACCTATGTCTCACGGTTGTGTTTACAGACCTATGTCTCATGATTGTGTTTACAGACCTATGTCTCACGATTGTGTTTACATACCTATGTCTCATGCATCTCATGGTTGTGTTTACAGACCTATGTCTCATATGTTTCATGATTGTGTTTACAGACCTATGTCACGTACGTCTCATGATTGTGTTTACAGACATGTCTCATGCGTCTCATGGTTGTGTTTACAGACCTATGTCTCATATGTCTCATGATTGTGTTTACAGACCTATGTCTCATATGTCTCATGGTTGTGTTTACAGACCTATGTCTCATGATTGTGTTTACAGACCTATGTCTCATGATTCTCTTTACAGACCCTATGTCTCATATGTATCATGATTGTGTTTACAGACCTATGTCTCATGCATCTCATGATTGTATTTACAGACATGTCTCCTACGTCTCATGATTGTGTTTACAGACATGTCTCACCAATCTCATGACATGTCTTATACATCTCACGGTTGTGTTTACATAGCTATGTCTCATGTGTCTCACGGTTGTGTTTACATACATGTCTCATGGTTGTGTTTACAGACCTATGTCTCATACGTCTCATGGTTGTGTTTACAGACATGTCTCATACATCTCCTGGTTGTGTTTACAGACATGTCTCATACGTCTCATGGTTGTGTTTACAGACCTATGTCTCATGATTGTGTTTACAGACCTATGTCTCGTACATCTCATGGTTGTTTTTACAGACCTATGTCTCATACGTCTCATGATTGTGTTTACAGACATGTCTCATGGTTGTGTTTACAGACCTATATCTCATATGTTTCATGGTTGTGTTTACAGACATGTCTCATATGTCTCATGATTGTGTTTACAGACCTATGTCACGTACGTCTCATGATTGTGTTTACAGACATGTCTCATGCGTCTCATGATTATGTTTACAGAGCCATGTCTATGTGTCTCAGTGTGGACGGCAGACGATCAGAAACCTCTGCCAGATCTCCAAAGCTGGTGAGTTATCTCCCTTTTACATCCATAAAACTGCATAATACATATTCAATAATATATAACTGTTCATGCTTAAGGAAGGAACCAGACTAAAACAATAATTTGTAGGAAATACTGATTGTATATTACGCTAGCAGACTTTAATGAGAGTTGTCTCCCCTCACAGGTCGTATCGCTGGATTCAGGCCACACACAAGTTTTCTCCCTTGTGCCGCAGCTGACAGAAATACAAGCCTTGGAGGTTGAATTCCTTGAGAAATATGTGGAGAAGTTCTGATTATTGAGAAACACACACAGGGCCAATATGATCTGAATAGTGATGCATGCTGTAGATCGAGATGTTAATGCCAGGTCAAATACTTCACAAACAATGTCAGTTAGTTTCCTCAAAGTGATCTCATTCGAGCTAGAGAAAATGTATAAAATACCACCAAGTGAACAACTGTTAGCGGGAGTTTGATATTTTATCTAAAGTAATATCTGACGTCGACAGATTACTGATATGGCTGCTGGCTGCTACTCACGATATTTTGAGGTCTTGGAACTATTTTCATTAGATTATGGATGCATTAATGTCAGGATCTACATTATGTCAGGGTATGTTGACAAATGTGACCAGAGGTGACAGTTCACCAGTCACTAACTATTGATGGAATTGTTTTTCAGTACTGTTATTCCTAAGACTATGTATGTTATTGCCTGAAAGTATTGTACAAGTTAGTGTCAAGCTACCATGGTACCACTGCATGCCATGCCGTGTGCACCACAACTAATGATTTTATTGTTAGATTTGACAACATCTATTCCGTCCATTGATCAACACCCGATACCATACAGGATGTGGTACCCAGTGATCTACATCCGATACCATGGTATCCTGTACCCTGCTCACAGAGAATTGTCTTTCATTGCTTTCTTCTCTGGAGTGCCTGATAATGTGTTTATGGACATTACTGCATGCTTATGGACGTTACTGTGTCTGTCAGAGTTGTCAATCAGGAATATATCTGTGATTGTGTCAATATTGGTGCAGAGGACCACAGTTTATCCGAGCTCATCCGTCCGTGTCTCCCCAGTTATACTGTCTGGGACAGACCTCATCTGACCTCGTTAACATCAATATTATAGCATATATTTTCATGTACATGTATATATATTTTCTAAGTTATTACACTTTGTACGCTCTGCATTTGGATATAAATTTGAAATGTGTATGGATGTATTTGGAGATAAATGTATGCATGTGAGACAGACGTCTATGAACAGTTGCATCTGTTCACTTTACCACTGTGAGACAGACGTCTATGAACAGTTGCATCTGTTCACTGCAGAGTAGTGGAAGTTTATCATGATCTCACACATGCTGTTGTGCACTCTCTTCCTGCAAATAATCTTATTTAATAATGTAAGAAATAAGATGTGTAGACTCCCTGCCCAGTGTTATGACACACTAAGAACCATCTTAATTTAACTATCATATCATAGTAATTAAACGTATCATATCATAGTAATTAAACGTATCATAATCATAGTAATTAAACGTATCATAATGGTAGTAGATAGAAAAGATAGAAGCCCTGAGGCCTGTTCAGGAGGGCGTGAACACGCGAGTACACGCGTGAACGCTCCTTAGCAACATTCATCATCACATGTGACGTCACGCGATAACTCGCGTAAACTCGCCCTCCTGAACAGGCCTCTGCCCTGGGGTGTTGTGTGCACGTGAGCGGTGACACCTTTCCCCTGATCTAGCTATGGGCACCCCTGGCGGTCTGTAGGCAGCTGGAGGTAAAGTCGACACCCAGCACTGTTATTTCATCTCCTGCAAGGACAACCGTAAATAGACCTAGATCTAAATACATCGCTGCAAGGTTGACACTTTTATGGCTGCGTGTGAGCTCTGTTTTCTTATACGTGCGCGCATCAACGTACTTGTGTACCTATGTGCGCCCATCAACGTACAACTTTGTGAAAATTACTTTTTCAGTAACTTCTTTTACCTAGACCAACTTATTATTAACTTCACAAGACTATGACCTGCGTTTCACCAAGTAGTCATACTAATAATAGACTGGACGTAAATTGAAGCTTATGTAATTTCCTGCGATAGTAAAACAATGGGTACGACATTTAAGGCCACATTTCCGAAGCTGTCGGATCCACTAAGAAGCCATAGCACTAACATAAGTGGTCTCCAACTCTATACAGACGAACTATACATATGGAGACATCGGAAAGTACATGTATTATATTGTGGGTGAATATGATTCCAGTTGACCTTTATGACCTTATTAAGAGAAGACGACCTCCGACCTCCAAGATGTCTGTCACTCTTGTCCACGTGATGGCCGCGGCCAGTGTTTCTCTGGCCCGCATCTGGATATGTAACGTTTCAAATGAAATGTGGTAATATGCGTTTTCTGTGATATTTCATTATGTATAATTGCATTGATGTATATATACTGACCGGTAATTGAAATAAATCTACCGATAAACGCGTAGTTGTTGGTTGTGATCTGCCACAGATGACTTTAGAGAGCTTCCGCAACACCACGGTTACCATTACTGATACGGTTAGGTCATTCCGGATACGGTTAGGTCATCCGGTTTATGACCGTCCCAGAGAATCCGGACATTCAGAAACTGGAAACTACATTTTACTACATGTCGTCTCGTACTACTGAAACAGATTAGTTCATTCCCCATCTATTTTCTGTAATCGATACATTCTGTTCCCCATCTATTGCCGGATGGTTTCGGCCTTGTTCCGTGCTGATGATTGAAGAACTTCATGTTGATGATTGTTATTATCTCGTGCCGCCCTGTGTCCAATACAATATAATTACAATGTGCTTCTTCTATCTTAATAATGAATCTGAATCTGAATGATCTGCATACCTGTGATTGTATATTCCTAATTCTGAGACCGGCTTCGTGGCGCAATGGTTAGAGCGTCGGCCCGGAGTTCGGAAGGTCGGTGGTTCAATCCCCGGTCGCGTCATACCAAAATACGTTAAAAGGTGGTACTTGTGGTTTCC
>JAUTBR010143869.1:0-10369 GCA_032361205.1 Pseudorimula midatlantica
GAAATGCATTTATTTTCAGGTAAAACCGTGCTAGACAACCATATCGGTCAACCAACTGTGATATTATGCCTTTAAATCTTACTAGCCCGAATAGTGATACAAATAACAAATGTTATCAATTTCTACTAGTCCTTGGGATACTTTTAGCATTGGGGAAAATGGCCCTGGCTAGAGGACTAGTGTTAATTTCGATCCCTGTAATGACGTTACATACACCACATACCTTAAGTCGCTAAATTAATGCTAAAAATGCATTGGCTATTTGGGTAAATTTATTTAATGTACATGAACATTTTTGAAAATTCTGACAACAAAATGACGTTTCTGGTGGGGGAAATATCTTGTGCACACATTATGGTGAATTTGAAGAAGAAGAAAAAAGGATGTTAACCATCACCAACATCTATGTTTATTGAATTAACATTGACATATGTTGTGGAATATAAATGTGCCTAAAATAAAAAAAAGTCACACTAATTTAGTGATAATACAGTATACATACAAACTATATGCACTAGTTTCATATGATATTTTAATAAGTATATACTAATATGATGGGATCCTTGTCTGAATGAATATTGGCTGTTATTATATTACACATGCATATATTCAAAGAGTTTTGAATGTAACATGTCAGAGAAAATTGGATGAAGTTAAGCCATAACATAATTTCAGTTAATGGTGTTGTGGGTATGTTTTGAACCAAATACTGTGTATTTTCATCTGCCTGAAATGAGTATTGATGTCTGCAAAAGTCATCAGTGCAATATGTTCTGATCAGGTGATCCTAGATCTATTTCTGTTTATATCATGTTTTTTTAATACGTTCCCATGTTAGGAAAACTTCAGGTATCGTAGATCTATGGGCTATGTGTTGTCTTGCTTATTGGAATATTTCATCTGCAAAAGAATTATGTGGAAATATATGTTACAAGTGATCAATTTCAAGCAATTTTTCTGTGGATTTAACGATTGTTGGCTATTGATTAAGCTATTCTCTGGACATTTAGACTGAAGACATCCTCTTTTGTTGCTTTCAGGGAATGGGTCTGGAGATCCAAGTGAAACCATGCTACAGCTCGAGTCAGACTTTCATAGAGATGGCAATGCTTTTGGAATGTTTGGACCCTACATGCAAGATGTAGGCCATCTGTTTCCTGCTGGCTATCCTCACTTAACTTGTAGACCTAGCATGGGAAAGGCGAAAGGGATCATTAGACGCAGGTCTATTCCATGGCCTTGCAGTGATTGTGATAAGATCTTCACAGACCCTTATTCCAGAAAAATACACAAAGAGGCTGTTCATGACAAAGTGAAATATTCCTGTAGATGTGGAAAGACTTTTTCTTATCGTAATGCTTTACAGCGCCATCAAAAGCATAATTGTGCTTTTTCACATTAAATCTGATAGAAGCTTGAAATGGTTACTTTCTCAGAAGCTTGAAATGATTATTTTCCCCACAATTTTGTGTATGTTTTTAAATCTTGGTGGTAATGTGCATGATATTATTGTTATCAAGACCCATAATGTTGGGCTGATTGTAGTTGTCTATGATAGACATCCCTGTCACTGGAAATTTGGGATTCTTGTCTTTCTGGAAGAGAGGATGAACTGTAGTGAGAAGTTGAATATTATGAAGAGGTAGGATATTGCCTAAAAACTTGCATTGGTTCCTTAGTGAAAATGATTTGGATACTTCACTATTTGTGTGCCCTTACAAATTCACAAATCACTAATCTACTTTGTAAAGCAGTAAAACCTCATCTCCTCACTCCTTGATTCATTGCTCTTCTAGGGACTACATAAAGGGGAAAAAAAAACATATTTTTGTGCATGTTTATTACATTTGATACGAATGAGTACGAGTTTAAATATTTTGTCTTAATAAAAAATATATTGAGATTAAATTTTTAATGATAATGTTTTTGATCTTTAGAGAAGTTATTCTCTTACTTTCCGTTATTTCAGAGACACTTGGTATATTTATTTATAGCAAGATTGGCTACATTTCATAGTCTGTAAATTACTTTGTAATGTGCTGTATTCCACAATTTATTCATTGATTCATAATTGAAATTAAACACATTAAAATTAAGTAATGACTTTGATTTATTCATTTCCTGAGATCGAAACTGCCATGGGAACCCAGTATCAATATTGACAGAAGTTATATTTCTCGCACAATCGTGATGAAATGCACACTATTCTTAATTTGATTTGGTGTTTAAAGCCACTTTCAAGATAGTTTTTATTCACATCACGGCTTGCATGCATGTGTACTGCTTTTCCACCAGTCTTTGTAGTGCTAACTCACCTGCTGATAGAACATGGATATCCCACTCAAACAGAGTATACAGATTTCGAGCTGACCAATCCTTGCTTTACCCATATAACCTTGTCCAAGCTATAGGCAACTAGAGATGCCCTAAAGAACAATATAGTGCTTTTTGCACTGGGCTGACATAACGCATGAACTGTCACAGTGCAGTTGTCATCCTTGGTTCATCAGCACCAGTAGAGCTTGGTGCTACAGGTGTTGCAGGTTTCCTCCAGCCATAAACTGACAAGATGTGAAAGTGACTTTGAGCCTCAAAGCAACACCTTTTCGCATTAATTAACAGATATGCTTAAAAATTCCTGATAACCATTGAACTTGTACATCAGAAGAAGAAATACAGTAGACCTCGCATATACCAGCCTCGCATAAACCAGACCCTCGCATATAACAGACTGAATCTGAATCTGAAGTCCCGATTCTGTCTAACGCTAATTACGGCATATGCGTATTAATGGACTTCGCATATAATGGACCGAAATAGCAGGTCCCAATGAGTCCATTATATGCAAGGTTTACTGTATATTGCTCAAGTTGTGCCAGAAGAGATCACAACAGCTATATTGATATCTTGTGTTGACAAAATGTTTGAGCAGTTTGGTATACTTTGCAAAACTTGGGCCTGTTCCACAGAACAATCGTAGCACTTTGACAACTATTTTAGTGTATAAAAGTGATAACTCATGCTAGGATTGTTCTGTGTAACCTGACCAAGTGACATGTTCTGGGTTCTAAGATATGTTGAAAAGGCACAACATTCTGAACACTCATCAAATTGCAATGAATCATGAATAGTTTAACACTCTCCATGCAGTAGGCAACCAAACATGTCCTAAAGAGCATTAAAGGTGTAATATCACAGTTGATGGACCTGTATAATCGACAAACAAATTTCGATCTGAGACTAATTACGCTTGATTTATCCACCCAAAAGTTGTTATTTACTGATGTACTTATCCTCCAGTGCTCAATACCGGTAGTTATCAAAATATGAATATTTTATATGAATATATGGAACATTCCGCTATTTATCTTGTCTTTGATGCATCACTGTTCTAAGAAGGAATATGAGCAAACAGAGTTATTTCCGCTTTGACATTACTGTTATTATATTTTAATTCTTACCACTGAGTTATGTCCCCTTGCATTGATATAACGAAGCAAAAAACAATACCACCATCTTCAAGTTATCTTATCAGCTGTCTATGGGGGTTTGCAGTAGATGTTTGTCTACCACACAGCAGTGGTAAGTGTTTTGAAAGTACAATATCTGATATTATGCCTTTAACTGCATCTAATCCAGTAGGAACAGGATTAATAGTAATAGTATATAAGATACAAACCATTTTTTTCTCTCTCTAATTAATTAAACCTGAAAATGTTGTGGAGAGCACAACAACAACAACAACGGCTCTTGAGTATTTTACTTAGAATTGTTACTGTTGCAAATGTTTATGTAGTGGAAGCATTTTGCAACAGTTGCCCTTTATATCCATATAAAGTGTAAATATTGTTTTTTCACACAAACATTCTACATAAAACGTTGGATAGGAATGAATGAATAATTTTTCAGTATATAGTCTATGAAAAGTTGAATTTTACTTGTAAATGATCAACTTTTAATAATAGATCTACATTCTTGATGCAAGTCAAATATCTTGTCATGATTTAAATATTTTTCAGGAAATATGTGTGGTGAGATTGGTCCGTCTGGAGAAATGATCTCGGTTCTATCTGATGAAGATCTCAGTTTGGAAGAGCGGCAATATCTTGTACAATTCAGAACTCAAGGGAGGCAACTGTGGCCCTGTAATGAATGCAGTAAAGTATTCACCGAGGAAAGGTCACGAAAAAGACATGCTGATGCTGTACATGGCAAAGTGTTACACTCCTGTATATGTGGGAAAGCATTTCCATATCAATGTTCTTTGCACAGACACAAGAAGATATGCAAGGTGTCCTGTATGGTTGACCAGCATCAGTTTGTGCCAAAATATTAACAGTAAAAGTTGCCCAATTCTCGATGAGACCTAATTACTGACGTCATTGAGAGTGTTCTACATATACTCTACATCATCTCAGCTCTAGACTTTCTTCAATTTCTAGTGGTAAATCCATCATTACAACCAAAACAAATGCCATCGAATAGTTTCATGAAGGACAATTACAACAAATAATAATACTGTCATCATCCACTAGTCGGCGGAACTTTATCAGCTGTAAGTTACTTCAAATGTTGATAAATCTTTTTACTGTGTTACTCAGTCTCCATGTTGTCATAGTTAACTTCCACAAATAATAGTTCTTTTCAAATAATTAAATTCATGTAATATTACATTTTGCTATTTATGACTGTCAATATAAGAAATGAAGTCGGAATTGACTTGCTGTATAACCAGACGCGTAGCAGATACGCTATTAACAGATACACAGACGCTTCCACATCAATTTTGTATCTAACGTTATTTCTTTAGCAAAACATAAGCATATAGTACAGTTCAGTACTGGTGCTTCCACATTAAAATACCCCTAACTATGCACCTGATAACCCTATAAAGGCAAGTGAGTTCATGTGAGCAAATTCCATAATGCAAGAATATATGAAAATTGACTCGTGTGAAGCACACTTTCAATAACTCAGGAACAGAATGGCTGAGACTGAGACTGAACACTGGCTGTGCGTAATACATGTTGCAGATTTGCTATAGATTTGTGGTTAATTAATTATGTGGGTGTAGGAGTTTACTGTCCTTTGAACTACGCTGAATTAGATGTGATATGACAGACAGTAGTGTATGATGTTGAATCCAAATGGGAAGAGAATATTGGTGTTGGACTTTACGTTGGTACTGTGTGCAATTTGCTTTTGAGATGCGTTGGGATATTTTCTGGATATATCTGTTTGATGATTATTATTATCTCACTATAGTACTATGCTTTGGTTGTAAGACGACACTATTACCTTCTTGTATCTTGCCATTCATATTGTCATATGTGTTTGTATTCATTGTAGGCTATGTAGTGTCAGTAAACCATTGGACTCCATTTGCATTTATTTGCATTTCAGACATCGGAGGCTCTCGGAGTATATATGGAGGATCGGTTCAGTCAAGCTCTACCTATGGAAGAATGGCTTTTCCAACATTAGATGCTGACATTAACATTCCCATAACGTTCGATTTGGGAGGCAGTATGGGGTTTCTCTTGAATACGAGCAATCACAAGACTACATATGTCTGTGAAGTCTGTGGGAAAGTGTTCACTGACCAAGCAGGGAGGAAGAGGCACCATGAAGCCAATCATGAAAAAGTTACATATAAGTGCATCTGCGGTGGAGTCTACATGTACAAGGGCTCATTGCAAAGACATCAAAAACATTGTGACGTGATGAAGTCTGTGTAGTGTTCTGTCCACCCGGGTAATATTACTGCTTCACTAATTTTAGTGTTTTCTCAAACTAAATGTAGATAGAAAATAGTACTAAAAACTAATTTATAGTATTTGATTATTGAATTAAATGGATTCTAGGTTGTCAAACATTAATTTGATGTAGTATTGAAGAGCAAATTAACCTTCCTTCCTGGTCATTTTGGTAGCGTGCCTTATTTTTGGGTTGGTTTCAGTTTAGTCTGACTTCCTAACAAATAATAATTGTTTTCCTCTCCACACATTGATTCTGAAATATGTCATCATTAACAGAAATCTCCAGCAAAGGAAATAAACCGGACATGACACAATCTCCCTTGTATAAATAGAAAGCTGCAGCAAGTTTAAGGCAGTTTTACCAGTACCGTTTTATCCACAGCCGCCTGTATAAAAAGAAATAATTTGAGGTCAATCTATGCTATTTTTGGCAGTCTTCATTAACCGGTACATGTGGTAGTTTTTGCTTTGGATGTATTTTTACAAGATGTTCAATACACAGTTAATCAACACTATTTATTTTGGTCGTCACTGTGTAACAGTGTGTATCTTTTGTTGTTTTCAGGCTTGGGCACCTCGCTCAGAATGGTTCAGAGCTCTGTTCATGGTTTACTGCAAGGAAGGAACAGACTTTATTGGAATTTGTCATGTTCACCTCAAGAAATGTCCATGCCCTCTGATGCGAACCCGGGCTATATGTCTTATCTATGTGTCCAAAGTGGCCAGCAGCGATATAAATGTAGCGAATGTGGCAAAGACTTTCATTACCTGCAGGGCATTAAGAGACACTATGAAGCCAATCATGAAAGGATGACATATACCTGTGGGTGTGGCAGTTCTTACAGTTACATGGGCTCGCTGCAGAGACATCAAAAACATTGCAGAGTTCACAATATGAAAGTGGGCCAGTGAATCTACTTTTCACAGATGCTGATTAGTGTATTCCGTAGTTCAAGACTGGTGTGTGATGACCATGGTTAATTCAGAGTTGATGAACATCCAGATGCTTAAAAGGAGGCAGAACGTGAACTGTGTCTGAATCCAATTTGAGACAATTTGACTAGAACTTGGTTTAAACCGATATTTCAGTGCCTCTTTCATTAACTATCTGATGAACTTGACACATTAGATGGTTGAAAGGATGTTGAGACTCGATCATAAATGATGATTATGTATGTGTATATTTTTGAGCATTCATATGTTTTATATATATGCTGCCTGTATTGTTTTTGTAGTTCACCCACATCTGGAAGTTTTATGTACATTGGCATTAATAAATACAACTGTTCCAAGACCTGAATTTGTTTGCTTCCAGAGTCTGATGTGTGGAGGTCCGACCAGGCTGTGGACATAGACCCAGGTCTACACAATAACATGGAGATATACAGAGGCACATCTAACAATGAAACCAGTTATAACCAAAATCAGTATCGCGATTCGGACGCAGGATTTGTTCAGAGACGTAGAGAGTGTAACATTTCGAGTATGGCCGAGGCCAGTAAAAGGCCCGTATATCCGTGTGAAGTTTGCGGGAAGGTCTTCATGGACCTCCGATGGATGAGAAGGCATCACAAGGCCGATCATGAAAACTTGACTTTCTCTTGCGTCTGTGGGAAAGAATACAAATACAAGTGTACTCTTTCCAAACACCAGAAAAATTGCCATGTTTCGAACCAGAGAAATGTGTAGACGTTTATGGTTTGAATTTGTAGAAATTCAGTGATGGCTGACAGAAGATGTAGATTTCTTAATGTGCTGGATTCTCTTGTATAATCTGATAGGATGGTCTTCGGTAGGAAACACTTTGTGATGTTACCTACATTCAAGTGTATTGCTTGGAATAAGTTTTATAGGTGTTCAAAGAAAGTTGTGCAACGGTTATGGTACGGTATATACCAAGATTTGAATGCCCATTCATAAGTTGTTAGTATAACTACATGTATTTCTGTATAGCCATTTAGTATTTACCATCTATTTGAATAATACCATTGCTCTCTGGAACACTATTATTCAACCATGCTGAAGCAAGATTTAATTTGTGCGTGTCATATGGAGAAAATAACCATATCAACAGTCAATTGTGAATAAGATGACCGTAATCATGTGCTGGTGGTATCTAAACTATATTATAACTTGATTTATGAACAGCTTTTAAGTTTTTACATTTCAATGCCTTATGGTTATTGCAGTTAATGCAAGTTTCTGTCAGTTTGGATTTTATTTACTTTGACTTTCTGTTCACAATAACATTACCTTTTGTATCATTTGTTGATAGTTTTTTTAACCAATATACATTACATTCTGCTGTAAAAATGACCTACAGGATTTCTGTTATTATATTGGACTCTGTATGCAGGATGAAATCGACATCTTTCCTACAAGTACAATGCCGATATTTATAGCTGCTATGACCTTGCTACAACCATGATGAATACAACTACAGGTTATATATAACTTGTGATACTGTATCTACCAGACATGCATATACATTTGAACATTTAACTTTGAATTCATTCCACTGTTCTTCATCATATTTTCATCATCTTCATACCTTTTGACTAAAATTGATTTGGAATCAACCAGAATTTGCTTTTTCTTGCTTCCAGGGTGTGGATTTGCTATTGGAGATGATGAAGCTTACAAATCCTCAAGGATGCAGTTGGGTTCTTATGGACAAACAGGCATGCAAATCAGTTTGACCGATTTGTACGAATTTGGTAAATCGAGCCAGAGGAGAAATCCAGATGAGTCGAAGCGTGTATTTCCTTGTCAGGAATGTGGAAAGGTGTTCGCTGATGCTCGTGGGAGGAGGAGGCACAAGCAGGCAAACCACGACTACGTGACATACACGTGTGCCTGTGGTAGAGTGTACAAGTACAGCTTTACCTTCAGCAAGCATCAGAAATCATGCCGTGTTTTCCAATTGTCCACAATGCCGTAACATTGCACGGAGGTAATTTGGTGGTACACTGACGGGTCATACAGTTTATGTTGGTGGTCTAAATATTCATGGCTAGAAGTGAAAGACTTGTTCTTTTAAGATAATTTGGATATGTATAATATAATGGAGAGGTATCTTTGAATTCAAGGGAATTCAGTGGATGATGGAACAGCAAGTGATAGAGATTTCGGGCACAAGGCTTCTTCTACAGTAATTCAGTAATCTTGGGTGGGATTAATTGTAAAATTCCCCACGTGTAGTCTTGACACATTAACCACACGTACAACACACTTCCAACAACATTACTTTTCTTCTACAGTTTTTCAGTAGTTTTAGGTGGTATTCTAATTGTAATATTTCTCTTAAGTAGTCTTGACACAAGAACCATTACTATTGCAGCACAATTCATTTACTATTATAACATGATTCATTTAATCTTCGTTCCAATAGACGGTGTACACACTGGCAATGTTCAGTTTCTAAATAGAACTCCCTGCTTAACCCTCTGCCTGCTGTATTAGATACAGACACAGCTTATTTGGGCATCTCTGGCTGCCTCCAGCATAGAGAGGATTAATCCAGTGCTTTGTAGATGTATATATTAATGGATTTAGAAGTTTACTAAAATCAAGTTGTACTGCTAGCTTTCCTTGACATGATTGTTTACCACAGTTCTAATTCTTATTGTCGTATATTCCTGATTGTACTTTGAACTCTTTGTAGTCTTTGCGAAAAACTTGTATTATTGTTATGACGATAATATTATTATATTTTCAATACTGGACTTAATGGAGATAACTTCCAAAAACAGCTACACATCACTCGACACATCACGGTTACTGAAATTGTAGATTTCCACAAATAATTGCAAAATGTTATTACGGTACACAGTTAGTCCTTGCATGGTTAGTCCTTGCATGGTTGCTAGAACTTAGGTTATCGATCGATGCAGTGTCACCACGATTCATCTTTTGTTGCTTGCAGGTGGTGTTGCCGGGGTCGTTTTCAGTGGAAGCAGTAGAGGTGTCGTGTCGGAGGCGTTAGGTTCACAACAGTTTAGTCCAGTGTCGGGGAATTACTCCTTTGAAAGTGGAGGACAGAAAGACCATCAGCTGACCTTTCCTTGCGAGTTGTGCGGGAAAATGTTCAGCAAAGCACGATATGTGAAGAGACATTGCGAAGCTATTCACGATAACATTACTTACTCGTGTGCATGTGGAAGATCGTACAAATATATCAGTGCCTTGCAAAGACATCAGAAATTGTGCGTGGCATCTCAACAGGCTGCTAGTTTTGAATGATGATGGAATCGATTGTCACAAGGACATTTGATCGTGTCCACTTTTGGACATTTATTGGTATTTCTTTTTTTCTTTTTTTTAATTAACTGTTGTTATTTAATAGTTCTTTATATAGTATATGTAGATTTAATAGTTCTTTATATATTATATGTAGGTATGGCTAACAGATTATAATGTTTTGATGAATTTTACTGGATTTTGTGGATACATTGCTTCTGGAAACATGAGATCATGTATTGCATCTTAAATTAATGGCAACGTAATCAAACGCACACACACACACACACACACACACACACACACACACACACACACACACACACACAAATAAACACACACAAAAAAACAAATAAATACATAGATATAAC
>JAUTBR010143891.1:8642-18928 GCA_032361205.1 Pseudorimula midatlantica
GGTAGACCTTGCATATACCAGTGTATAAAACTCAAGTAATTTCACTGCCAGACATATGAAGACTGGTAAGTCTGAGACGTTACCCGTCCTCATACATGTTGGTCAGTGATCGATGATATACATCTTGAAAAACAAACAAAAAGTAAGATGACATGCGGGCGTGCAAGGATAAAACGTTACCAGTCGTCGCTGAAAATAACCTGTCGCGGGCGTACGGACGGGTTCTATTTCGAACACTGCATATACCGTCCTCAGATAAACCATACACACACTTATACTGGACTGAATATGAAGTCCTGATCCCGTCTAAAGCTAATTACGGCATATGCGTATAATGGACTTTGCATATAACGGACACAAATAGCCAGTCCCAATGAGTACGTTATATGCGAGGTCTACTGTATTTTTCATTGGTCACAGTGGCATGGAACAGCTTTACTCGTGTTGAGAGATTGAACAACCCGTAATATTGCTAAATAGGCATGACATGCAGAGTTATCCCCTTTGGCTCAGAGGCATTTAAAGCTTTGAACAATACCCCGGGCTCGACAGTAAGGTTGGTTGTTGGTTGGTTGATTTGGGGTTTAAAGTCACTTTCTAGAATCTTTCACTAATATCATTACTTGCATGCGTATGTACTGCTTGACTAGTCTGGATTTCCACCAGTTTTTATAGTGCTAGTTCACTTAGAATATCATGTCACAGATAGTACAATGAAACCCCACTCAGACACAGTATACTGACTCCGAGCTGGACAGTCCATGCGTTACCCCTTTAATCCTGAGTGCAGCAGGGAAACCACAAGTACCACCTTTTAATATCTTTTGGTAGGACACGACCGGGGATCGAACCACCGATCTTCCGCACTCCGGGCCGACGCTCTAACCATTACACCACGAAGCCAGTCTCGACAGTAAGGAATTATTCACAGCCAGAAATGTATAATAGATCAGATTAACAAGCCCTCTACCTATAGGGCAAGTAATTTCATGTCTGACAGGACAAGCGGGCAGGTTCCTCAAAACGTTAATGTACAGCCCCGATACCTATACATATATTTATGGGCCTCACTACAGCAACAAGAGTCCTTTAATCCTACCTTCGTATTTCGGGAAGATATCTGGGGCTGCAGACACAAGGTTGTCCACTAAGGTGTTCTTGAAATCTTCCTTCGGGGTCTGCGGCAATCCCCACAGGCTGTCCGAGTAGAAGAGTGGGGACGGCATCAGCTCCTCGGTCCGTGACCTCTTGATCCGGTGTTTGCCACCCGGTGACCGATCTTCTCGGACAGCTGCAGAAGTGACAACATGACAATATTACACAATGCCTCCGTCTGCCCACTACTAGTATTGACACAATGCCTCCATCTGCCCACTACTAGGACTGCGCATACATAAGCCCATCCATTATGTAGCGTTTATTAAAGTACCAGTCTCATTAAAATAAGATCCGTAACTAACGCTAAAACAGATATATATGACATCACTCGCTGGTAACGGGTCTCAGGAAGTCGGCATATGAAGTCTGTCATTTTGAACTCTGACCGCAGCCAATAACAGCCTCGGCTATCGAACCGTCAGAGCGAGGTTTGACTGCCCGTCAAGGCAAGGTCAAAGGGCAATCTGATGCAAAGTATATGGCGGTTCCGTCAGATCTCAGCTGGCTGAAATCTGATTTTAATGAGATTGTTAAAGTCCAGAAAAAAATGCAATTTCCCAAAGGGAGGTAATTCCAGCAATGGCTCCCTTTGAAAAAAAGGCACCCTTTGAAAAAAATGCAAATGGTGGCATTTATTAGGTAGTAAATATTGTTATTATTTTTAATAGTTTAAGGGGTCGTTTATTGCAGCAGGGCGTTTAATACGTCGTATACGGTCATTGTTTCACGTGCAGCAACACCACCCACCTTCACGCTTCATCCCGGTCTGAAGACACTTCTGATACCGACATGCCTGACACGTGTTCCGTGTGTACTTGTTGATGTCGCACGTGTTTCCCTCCTTACAGCAATACACCAGGTTCTTCTGAACCGACCGCTTGAAGAAGCCCTTGCACCCTTCACAGGAGAACACGGAATAGTGGTACCCCGACGCCCTGTCTCCGCACACCAGACACGAGTTACTGTTGGGGCCTATAGCGAACTCGAGTGGCGGGTGCAGATCCCCGTCACTAGAGACGACCGACATGGAAAGAGTCTCGACGATCTTGGGCGTGGTCTGCGAGATAACGGTCTGCGAGTCCTCCAGCTGGCTGGTGTAGTGCCGGACCGATTCCGTCGTAACCACGTCTTGGATGTTGGAGGCGGCGATGGAACCGCCATCAATGGTGGTCTCGCAGCCGGTGCCGTCCTGCATGATAATCAGGATGTTCTGGTCATTGCCGAGAGCTGCGTCCTCTTGGCTTGAGGTCTCCATGATGGGCAATGACTGTTTGAGAGTACTGAAAATATATCGTTAAATATATATTTCAACTCCTACCTTCTGAAAAAATAACTATTCCAACCAAGCATGTACAAACATACTTTTCACACGACCATGTGTAGAGCTAAAACACCAAACCAATTTGATAATTTGCATGTGCTTGAAACAGGGTTAGAACTTAACTTTAAAACATACTCGCCCGAATAATGATATAAATAGCAAAACATGAAATTTTTACTATCCCGTAGGATACCTTTAACATTACGAGAAATGGGTCGGGCTGCAGGGCGAGTAGGAACTTCTATCCCTGTTGAAAAGTTGGGAAATTCAATCTGAAAACCTCTGGATATTTATGAAAGAGTAGGCCATTTGAATCATATCACTTTTTAAAGTTGTCGGCCTACTTGGCTGTGGCTGTTGGTAAGGAAAATCATAATAATGAAATATCACTTTATCAGTTTTAGTTCAACTAGTTATTGAGGGCTTTAACTAAAAGACCGACGTTTAACTAGTTGAACTATATCAGTTTATGATGTATGAGTGAGTATACTTTGGTGCTATATCGAAGTATATATAACACTGTGGAACAGTGGATACATTTTCAGATCGAGGATCAACCGATTTTGTAAATACTGTGCTCCAAATACCGCGGCCCCTGTCCTCCACCTTTTCTATTAGCTGTCTTATGGGGCCGTAATGTTTGAAACGAAAACTGGAGCCCTTACGATTTGTTACTTTCGAGTTGACAAACGGAGATTTTGAACAGATTTACCGTAAACAAAATACGTGACTTCAAACGCCTCACTTCAACAGCTATTCAACGTCATCGATCACATTATTTGTTTGCTTATTTATCGTATTAGGTCTCTCTTCAAAATGAAAACAATGCTGATTTTCAACCAGGATCGACAACCAAAATAAAATACAATTAGAAGTCCGAATCTAATCTTCGGCGGAAAGTTCCGAAATATTCCGAGTGTATACGCATGACGAGATTTGTTTACTTCCTGCTTTCGATAAAGAAAGTAGACTAATAACATGCACGTGATCGGCTAGTAAAACGTTCCGTAAAGTACAGAACATATGTTCAAATGAATGTTGTGTAACTATCTAAGCAATGATTCCATTTATTCCAAAATCAGTTAGATCGAATTCATTTTCAGCCTTGATTTTATTCGTCATTTTGGTGATTTTGCAAAGTTGCACAACAAATTATGTGAATTCACTGAATGGTGTGAACAGTTTGTATGAAAATGGTGACCATGAAACAGATAGATCCTGGGAAACCCACCTCTATGTACCTAGTATCAGCAACGAGCAGGTCAAATTTACCACAACTGTCATTGATGCTAACTTTGGTCAGATCTACAACAAAACAGTGAATGCCACCTCACAGATCTTGTTTGTTTACAATTATAATCAAACCAATCAAGTGAGTACTTTAATTAAAATTTCATATTGAATGTTAAATTAAATTTGAACATAGTATTAGTAATAATAGTACCTGACTCATTGAATCATTCCGACCTGGGTATCGTTTCTCGAAGCTCTCTTGGCCGCTAAGGGACCATAGCTAATACGCTAAGGGACCATAGAAATCTCTTAGCAATGTATTAGCTATGGTCCCTTAGCGGCTAAGAAAGCTTCGGGAAACGATACCCTGAAACACAGAATATGGCTTTGCGGGCTAAACAGCTAAACGGATCATGTATCCTATGTAGCGTACCCTCTGATACCCAGTTTTCTGACTGATTAGCGTAGATCCCATATTTCATGAAATATACATACGAAACTTCAAATAGTGTTGTTCTTACCTGAACATTGAGCATTTAATCCATGAAATAACACAGTTTGTTATGGAACTAAAGTCCTCGGTTATATATAAATTTAAACAAAATAATTGCCTGTTTCAAGTGCCTGTGATTTATCGTATAGAAACCAGGTAAGCAGCAATTAGTGCCTTGTGATCTATAGTACGATCATGTGACAGGTTTTCGCCGTAATTGAGGTTAGAATGGAGCCACATGCGATCTATATTGGGATGGAAAGAAATGGTTCGAATGAGTGTTATTTTTTTTCCGATCTAAAATAAATATTTACGCATATGCTACAAAATGACTGGACTGGGCTCCTAATAATGACAACTACTACAAAGATAAGCAACAAGCTCATCCGACTGCGCATTCATTACGAACCAGTTTAGAAAACAACGTTAAATATTTTGAGTATGAACGACCTGAATCGCTACGGCTTGCTTCAAAATTGATTTGCGTATTCATGTGAACGGCAAGTTTTATTTAGATATAAGCTAAATCAAATTCCGAAAAACCGATATCGGGAATTCGTTCTAGAAGTGTTTTCAGTGACACAGCTTTAGTGACACTTCCATGGTGTTGCAGACTTCAGCCATCAGAGTGTCGGTGGAGAGTGTCTTCAGTAGCAGCGACACTCCTGTCATGGTGTTCCTCCGGCAAAAGAAGGGTGTTATATCGTGGACGGTGCCACTCTACATTGATTACAAGTAACGTCTTCCTACAACATATCCATCTGTCGTTTCTCTTCACCTTTTTAGCAGAAAGAAGGAAGAATTTATCAAAACTAAATGCCTTGAAGTTGAATGATAAAATAATGATTTTCAGAAACTTTATATCTCCATATATATTGTGCCTAATCCAATATGGAGCTGTGCCTAATCCAACATGGAGAGGGTTAAAGGTATACGATCACAGATTGTTGACATTATTTCATGGTCAAACATTTCTTTCTGAAAGTATGTACATTTGATTTGTTTACAACAGTATATATATATACTAGTATATATATATATATACTAGTATATATATTCAGCAACACACTACATTTTCCGCATGTCACTGGTTTTCAATATTTTCATATATTATTTAGTTATCATCTCGTCATGCTCATCACATGTATCAGTGTTCGAATTAACAGGGGGTCCGGGGGTCATTTGAAAATCTGCAATGTTAAAGGTATCTGTATGACCCCCTGAAAATCACAGATTTTACCACCTTTAACATTGGGCCTATGGAGAATGACCCCCTCATTATTTTCATCATTTCGAACACTATTAATAATATGTACCGGTATGCCTTTAAGAAGTATCCGAATTTTAAAAATACAATGCAAAAGAAATTTTAAAAAAATTAAAAAATTAAAAAATACAACGTATATTATGCCTGACATGTTTCAAAAACTTGTTTACGTTTTTAATTCCAACCGATCTGTGGATTTTGCACAGTGTATATATACTGACCTTGTTTACTGTCGCTGATATACTCATTACTTTACTTTCAGCTATGCGTATTCATCAGTAAGTCGCACTTTGTGCCCCAAACATGGCGAGGACGCCAGAGACGCAGAAGGGAAGTCTCACGTGATCTACGTAGAAATGTCGTCGATGTCGCCAAAGCCGGTGCCTTTTACCTTCAGTGCCTCGCTACTGCAAGACTTCCATCTGAGGTACTAGCAATGGCCGGCGTCATTCTCACCTCCAGATTTATAGGCCCGTTATTTATTACTGCACCACTTTGAAGCTGTGCTGTGCAATCCCCCTAGATGTTCACCCACACAACTCTCATAGTATCTCACCGCACCAATAGAATCTTTTTAGCTGATGGGAGTGACTAAAAATTAAAATCATATCTCAGCTCCTTCCTTAAACATTTCGACATTTGTTTGGAAACATATGAACTGTCCAAATATCCGAGCATCAGTTTCGTATCTCGGGCGTATATTTACGTCGGGACGTAAAGCACGGAGTACATCCACAGAATTACATGTATTCATGTTTTACGTCCTGACATACGTCAGGCGTAAATTTACACCCCTTTCGTGAAACGCAGGCCTGATTTTAATGAGATTGTCCAATCACTTCTGTTCCAGTCACGGACAGAGGAAGGACGTTGTAGTGTCGCCGTCATCGCCCCAGTACTACATGTACACGTTCCCTCGCGGCATTAACACTGTCATGATACACGTGACGTCCGACTGCAGCACCTGTATGGTGGTCTCAATACAGGACATCACGGTCAGTGGAACACATGTAGTGGGAGGTAACACAGTTGTAGAAAGTTGGACTTCGGGGCCAAAGGTTCCAGGTTCAAATCCCACCCCAGGGGGGGCCCGGCATCAATGTTCGCGAAAGTTACCTTTCTGACGTGATATTGATATTATGCATTGTCTGTAGAGTTGCGATGCAGTTATCATCCTTGGTCTTGTCAGTACCAGCCGGTACTCGCAGATTTACTGCAATATTCATTGCTATGTATGTTGCGAGTTTCTTACCGCCCTAAACTTACAAGTCGTGATATTAGTGAAAGAATCTAGAAGGTGACTCTAAAACCGCAATTAGGAAAACAAAACACATTACAGGCTCTAATAAACACATTAACATTTACATTCACTTTTTGAGGCTCTTGCCTCGGTATCCTGTCAGAACTACTCGCCCTCTAGGTAAAGGACTTGATGCTGGCTAAAGCATTATTAATCATGTTAAAATTACTATACCGGTAATGTCAATTGTTCATTTTCAGTGTCCTGTGTATGACCTTGACATGAACTACCAATTTGCCGGGAAATTTCAGACAATGAGCACTCAGGCGTCCATCTTGCTCGAGGTAAGAAGTGATTACCAGAACTAGCAGTTCGTACTGAACATTCCAAAGAATGAATAGAAATAATAATGTGTGCATTTATATTGCAACAAATCCACGCTCAAAAGCGTGCTCATAGCGCTACGTTATTACCATGGGGCTGTGTTCCCGAACCTGCCGTATACGTCACGACATCACTAAGCTGTTCATGGAGAAAAGTTTGATGATCCAGAAATAGTGAAATGTTTCTTCACAAAGGCTTAACGATGTCGTTGCGTATACGACAGCTTTCGGGAACATGGCGCCCGCAGAGCAAGTCAGGGCAAGTTGCAAAGGCAACAAAGGTGCTAAATGTTGAAAAGTAGGTTGCCTGCAGTGCAATTTAACTTGCCCCTGTACGTCGGGCATATGTTAGTCCAGAGCCCTGGTGCCCTCATTTTCCTTTTCAACTTCCTGAGAGGGGTACAACCGTGGTTCACCCTGATGCGCAAAATGCGCGTATTTGACCCCCACGTTACCATTTTGTATGCGTCGTTTTGACGCAAAGTTGTCAATATTAAAAATGTGTTAAATGATGTTTACTTTATAAAGGGAATGTTGATAAGTCGAATTACAGCTCAGCTTCCTTCATACAATAAGCTAAGAATAAACTGATATTGGTCATCAGTATCACATTTTGTAGTACTGGAAAACCCATGTGTATTAATAGTCCAAAGTATCGTCCAATCGGCACTGCTGCCTAGAGGGGTACGACTATTGTGGATTAGCCACTGCATGCTATCACGAGCTGGTTGTGCTGTTTGATTTTATGTAAGATTGTTAATTTGTCATTGACTCCCCAAACCACATGAATGACCCCCACTAAAACATATTGGGGGGGTCATGATGACTCCCAAAATGTACTGGCTAGGGCAATCCCAAGCTGCTAATAACATTGAATGATTTCTTGAGGAAATCCATTGTGTGCCACTCCTTGTGTTACCATACGGTTACTGTTGACATCCTCCAGGCGGATACCTACAAGAGTAGTCGTTCGTTCTACGTGGTGCTCATAGTTAAGCCTCACAATCTGGATTGTGCCGGTATCGAGAAGATTCAACCAGCCGGGGCCCAGAGACTCAAGAACATCACCATTCTTGTGAAGGAGACCATCCATGGTAACGTATATGTCATGTATAACGTATATTTCATATATAACGTATATTTTATATGTAACAGTTCTTATTCTGATTTTCTTTTATAACACACTGGGATAAATAGACCACACTCGTTAATTTTTATGATTGTGGTGCAGCTTCAATGATCTAAATTCTGAACGTAGATTCTTTGAATTTATCGCTAGTTTCAACATCACACAGAACAGCTACACTAACTTTCCATTCATTCATTTCCAGAAATCTTAGTGGAAAATGTCATCACAATCAGTTACCATGAAGTATCAGTACATATCATCTCACAGTTAACCAATCATATAACGGTGTCGTGTCTGTTATTCCCCCACAGCCACTCAGTACTATCATGGAGTGTTCGCGGCTGTGGGATTCTTCCTGGCGTTCTACGTCATGGCTGCCATCACTTTGTTCTGTTCCAGTCGTTGGTAAGTCTGCACTGGTCGAGTTTTGTCTGCAGGGGGTTTGTCTGCACTTAATCTCCTATATGTAGCCGGGTGTGATACAATGCTCCTACTGGTCTCGGCCCGAGGGGGTTATCCATTTGGCCAAGTCGGTATAGCGTTGGACTCGCAATCCAGCAACTCAAGTTCAAATCTTAGGATCTGCAATTCCTGTGCCAAATGGTGCCCAACATGGGGTGACTGATATTTAAATTTTTATGTTTTTTCTTTCTTTCTTTTCCAGTGAACCCAATGAAAATCTGATGGAATTATCTGATTGTGAAAGAGGTTAGTGTGAATTTGTTAAAATTTGACAGATATTGTTGATATTTGTTTGACATGTTACCGTATTCGATGTATTACACACCCAGGGCATTAAAATTTGTTATACTGGGGAGCGTTTATTAAAGTCTGAAAGAAACACAAATTTTCTTGTGAAAAACGCGATATTTTACGTTGCTTCAACCAAATTGAAAGACGCCAACGTAAAATATCACATTTTTCACAAGCAATATATAACAAAGGGAGATAATTTTGCAGGAGGTAATAACAAAGATAGTGGATCGTGGTATAAAATAGTTTAAGGGGGTGTTTATTGCAGCAGGGCGTTTAATACGTCGAATACGGTAGAAGCTTTTGACCTTGTCATTACCCCAAAATACATTTTATTGTACTTTTGTATTGACGTGCTTCTCAGAATGGTACCGTGTTTACAGTAGTAGTTTAAAAGTGAATCACACCAATTTATTATTTTTGTTTACATACACTTTAACGGTGTGAATCTGTTTACACCTGTTTACAATCTTGTTATGTCGTTTCTATAGAGAAACTGACTGGTTACTTCCAACCCAGTCATGAGGCGACCAATCAGAGCCCAGAGACACCTGGCGGTAACAAAGTTGTGATTGTCGTGTAGTTGTGTAGTTTTAGTCTTCTATTCTATTAACTACTACCAGCTTGTGTGTTTTCTTGCATGTTTTTTTTTAGAAGGTTTAAATAAGTGGGTTTTCAATGTGTGTGTGGGTGTTGACTTAGGACACTGGAACTACAAGACACTGAGTTCATTTAATGACCACTGCAAGTTACCACTCGCTCACTCACTCTTTTTGTCTCATTTCTTCTTTGGCCTCTTATGATATATTTTCTTGAATTGAATGTGCTTACTAATAATGTATTTAATTTAGTACTAAATTAATAAAGAAAAATGACAAAGATGAAAAGTAATAAACTATATGATCATCAATATTGAATCCAAATTTGGGTGGGTTACTTTGGGCATGGCAGCAGCAAAGACCCTGCTTCGTGGGGTGGAGTATATTTTTCAGGTGCATTATGCTGAACCAAATAATATATGCATTAACTTCCGCCAGTAATTTGTGTCAACAGCTGCAGCTCATATATACCTTTTCATAGCATTTTGTGCATGATTTTTATGCCTTTATTGGGTTATGATACCCCAATAACGGTAACATGACCGAATTGGGTATGGACTGAACCTGTTTAAAGCATACGTTCTTCTAAACAGAAGTTATATTATTTGTTCATTGTCCCTCTACTTCATGTAGTTATACAGTGCACCCTCGATATAACGCCCTTCGATGCACCGCGGATTCGGATACAACGCGGGGTCCAGCGTGGACCC
>JAUTBR010143903.1:0-10362 GCA_032361205.1 Pseudorimula midatlantica
TTGAATTGCGACCTGTGTACCTGTGGACTTAACTTGGCAAATTACAATAGTGCTCTTATGTTAGCCTACTAGGTATAGCGTCAATACCGTTAATGACTACCGGTGTATTTGAGAGGTATACTAGAGTACCACAACGTATCCATTAATATATCACAACATGCAAGCAAATGCAGAACAACGACAAATTAGTTTCACGCTACGAAAGTGTGCACGAAATTAGGCTACGTTCTTTACATTGGTAGGTTCAGAATGAAATTTAATGCATGTATTTACCGCGCAGCAATTAAATGCGTCAATATGGGCGCTCGCATTTTTCGCATTAATATCCTGCACGCGTAAATTTCATGATTTACAGTACCTTTCATAAACCTTTTTTCAAACAAGTATGTTTGTATCTATGTTATAATATACATAGAACTTGACAGGGATAATTCTTAACATTAGCCCACTAGCTCAAACCCTTTCTCATGATTTGTTATTTGAATCGTTATTCGGGCTAGTTGCTTTGAAAGGTAAAGTGCTATCCATGCTTGATGCTCTTGTAGTACAATAATTCTGTGCAGCAGGATGCTGGACAATGAATCTGTGAAGAATGTTTTACTCCTATCAGCATCAGTGAAGGTTACAGTGTGCATCCCTGCATGACTCCCTATCAGGCCTGTCGTGACTTGATCGAGCCCACCCCCTTTCCAACCCCATTAAGGGCAAATACTTGTATCTCATCCTATTTCAAACCCACTTTACCATGTACTCATAATCTCTGACCTCTGACCTTCCTGTCTGTATATATACTATATATTTATGCAATATTGCTCTGTTAATATCAATGTGGCTTTGTATCAGTCATTATATTAATGTTGATCATTGAAATATTTTCTAGTCTTGTCAAGCCGATGTATTTTTTCGTTGTTACCTTCTTGTCGATCAGGATGTGTTTTTCAGATGTTTGTTCAAAGTTATCATTTTATCCTTTTATGATCTGTTACTTGACTTAGCTTTTTTTTAAACAAAGCTGCACCATAATCATATGTAAATGAGGGGTAATAATCAAGATGGATTATTCATAATACATCAACATCAAAAGCTCTTTACAAATTTTATATAATTTGCTGGTAAGATATGTATGTGATCAATGTGACTATTTCCTTCCAAAACATTGTAAAGTCCCGTATTGTAAATTCTACCGTGTTTTCACTCTACTTTTTGCAGCATCTGAGCAATATTGAATTCAAATATGGATTATGTAGATCAGATATAATCAAATAGGATTGAACAAATAGGTCGGTGTATACATATACTAGTTTATTCTTTTTACAAGCTGAATGTTCCTGGATGTTGGTATTTCCTTCCTATAAGTTATTTCCCCTGCATTGCACAATCATTTGTGTTTACGGTGTTCACCCCAACTCAAAACCACATTACGAATACGTTCTCTGAGCTGGCATCAGTAGCACGACCATGTCTTCAATTGTAGCATTAGGAACTGTCCAGCAACACAAAGAGGGACCATGACAAGTTTTATTCAGGATACAGAACTGTACATTTCCCCTAATTTCTCTGGAAAAAAATAATGTTTTTAGTTACAATCATAATTTTTTTACCATGTTTTATAGTTGTGACGTTTCGACTATAGATATTTGGTAATGCATGTTATATTTACATATATACTAAGTGTTCTAATTGTCAGAGTTTTAAAACGTGATTTGTTTCTATACAGGCATTTCTAGAGTGTTCTATTCACATATTATAGATAGATAGATAAATGGAATTTATTATTTGTCATTATGCAGATGTTTCAATTTTGTCAGTTTAATTAATCTTGTAAATGGTACGAATTGAACGTGTACATAATAGGGCCTAAATGCTTTAATCTTAATCATTCCTACAACAGATTCTATAGATATCTATATAAATTTATTATGATGAGATCACCAATTATTCTTAATTTGTATATGGTCTATATTGACAAACTTGAGAATGTTTGTTTTCAAATTGAAAGCATGTTTTTAATTGAATCACATTTCATTAAAACTTGTATAATATATTTCATTTTTAAAAATTTAACCATGAATACCAAAGAATCATAATTGATATTCACTAACCAATTTTTTTAGGGGGAAATTTAACCCATTTATAAATACAACAATGACTATTTCAAATATAACAACTAATTTTGTTATGCTCTTTGATACAATAATATGACATGCGTACAGCTACTATTTTACTATTTCAACTTTATACCAAATTCTGTCGTTTTCAGAATTGCTCTTTGTCAAATCACAATTGTTTCCAAGCTGAAATAAGCCTACTCACACGTCATCCTCATACATTTGTATGCCTAGACTTGTTAGCCGTCTACTGATAATGTACCATTGGTGGTTATGACGGTCCCATTACGACCACTGTGTGTACTACCATACAAATTCATGTCTTTATGCCATATATACGGGTCTGTGGAATAAGTGGTATTTTTGGACAGTTTAGCGTAGATTATAGGGCCAATATTGTCTTGTTCCTGTGTTATCGAGATACAAACTACAAGCACTTAAATGCATACAATCACAGCTGTAGCTTGGCAATAAATGCATTGGTGCATCTATTTGGTAGGTTATCTCAAGAAGTATTTCATGAAATGAAAAACAAACTCGCATAAAAAAACAACAACTGCAATTTCATATTCTCTACTACCGTGCCTATAACCAAAATGGTGTTTTTTTAATTTACACCATAATAATAAAAAAAATCTTCTTTTGCACCATACTAAAACGTATTTATATTGCTGTCCCCCCAAATATTTTTGTGAATACATTTGTTTATTTAGAGGGGCAAAGTTAGAAAGGTGCCTCAGGAGTGTAGACCATCATATGAAGCTTGTGCAAGTTGAACCTTTTAATCATGCTTCGTCTTTTGGTCGCAAATGGGTGAAAGATTCCCGCAGCGACGTTAAACTCCATATTCATTCACTCGTCTTTTGGACTTTGTCTCTCTACATAAAATAATATATTTACTCAAGATTATTTGGCATTAGCTATAAAATTCGATTTTTTATAATGATGCCAAAATTCATTTAAACTTTGGTTAGGTAGTACAAAATAAGATATACGGTGCCGTAGTACATATATTACACTAAGTATATCATGCATACTAAACTACATTGTATTCTCAAGCAGTAACAAGAATAAGAATGATGTTATCATAACAGAAACTACCATATTTAGTACTTTAATTTATTGTCTCTAAATATACGAACACTGATCATTTTCAATTTTTGTATTTTTCTAATAATTCGAACGGACGCAAATTTAATTATTTTCTGACGTTCGTATTTTTGGAATAATTACGGTAGTAGTTGTTGCTTTTTGTTATTCATTCTATGAAATTTTTACAGATGTAGGTTTCAACGCATTTCATGCAAATCCATTGTTTACCTACTTACTTGGCGAAATCTTTACCTAAATCTATTTACATTTGATTTGAGACAAGATCTTTATTCAACCACCTATGTATTCATTAATGTCTCATTAGTTGTGCCACCTATCTTAGAGCAATGACAAGATCATCCCGAGTGAATTTAGTCCAAAATGATCATTGAAATCTGTGATTGTATGCCTTTAAAAGAAAACATGTTCTCATAGCTTTTGTAATCTTTTGAACAATCAGTGACATTCAATTTATTCCTGAGTGTTATTTTCAATACGCAACAAATAAAGCCAAGATTTTTGTATTCGTATTTCCACCAATATGTAAACTCGTAACAAATGGCTCAGATCAAATTTAGATTGCATGTATTTAATTCAAATTACTATGATTTGACCATATTGTCTGTAATTTCTTACCATGACCTTGCTCTGACCTACATACGGTAGACTCAATATCAGCATGGTCCTAATCCAGGTCGGTCACATGGATCGAATGCCAAATTGGCTATACAGTTATCGTATTGGATCTATAGTTATTAATTATAAAAAAAAGTTATATATATCAAAACCTGAAAATATTGATTAGTTTCGGGCAACTGCAATATGCAAACAATTTGGAAAGACATTTTCAGTTTTTTAGATAAAAAAAATATTAATCCAGGAATACATTGAAATGCACTTTTGAAGTTTCATTAGCTTTAAGATGATGTTCTTGCAAGAATTGAAGCAAACTATTTGTTATTTACCTCTTCATTCATTGTATATGTACATCCATGTTTATTTTTCATACGAATGCCATATATTGTTAACATTTGTCACATGTGCAATAATTCGGTTTAGAATGGATAAACATTATTGTATTGCAGATTTATTCGAAAAATCAAACAGGCTTGTCAAGAGATATTCGTCTTATTATTTTATATATGTATTGTACTATGACTAGTTTTGCTAATGTGGATACTTTTCTAGAAGTTGTCCTAAACCTTGATATAATATATATATATATGTTACTTTTGGAAAGGGAATGCTGGAAATAGTTTATGATAAATTAAAATATATTCTTAACAATTGTGTTCAACCATATTTTAATGGTATGTTGTATTATCTTAATTCATAATAGAATTGTAAACTGAAATTTTAACCTGTTTCAGTTTATGGCATTTCTCTTCATTACAGTCAAAGTCTTTCTGATATACCGCCTCTAATATGTTTCTCAAGTCCTTTGTTTATTTTCCCCCCACATTGTGTTTAATTTTCTATTTTTCTGGACTTTCCCATAACATACACTGCTGTCACAAAAATCTGCATATCTCTGAAATACACCAACCAACTACACCAATAGGATTGGTGGCATTAGTTGCATATAAATATAAGTTGTACATGAATGCTAGATGGCATATTAATTCTGGTAAATTTTGAGTCTTTATTACACATAGCACAAATTTCTAATCATATACAGTATTTCCACTTTTTCCTTATCATGTCTTCAGTTCACTAATTTAGGTCAGTCTTTAATAATTAATTTTTAAGAAAACAGTAGATTGAACATTTTGTTTAAATTTAAAATACTGGTACCCATGATGATGATTTACTAATTTGTTGATGAATTCATCAATGAACAACAACACCCCCCGCCCCCATAATGGGAGCTATACAAAGGTCAAGTAAATAGTTACAATTTGTATCGCAGTACACTTTTGTGACATGGGCCCAGTTTCATAAAGTGATTGCAGCACTACTCTGTAGCCATGGTGTTTTACAGGGCTTTGTAATATTGCTGTTTGCTTTGTGGAAAGGACCCCTAGCAGTGCATGTTAACTCTCTTGTCCTCGAGATAGACAGCTTTCCTGCAATCCAGTTCTGATCTCAATTTTTTTTTTTGGTTTCATTTCATAATATATTTTAATTGCACACCATAAATGTTAGTGCCATTTCTTGGTGCCAGAAATCTTGTAACAGCATTCATGTTTGTTTATGGAAAAAGACACAAATATGTTGTTATCGAACATTCTGATAGCGATGTTATTGTTTTAGCCGAATTAGTTAGAAAAATTGTGTTTAGCATTACATACATATTTTCTCCAATGCTTTTAAACATGTTTTAAATGCATACAATCACAGTTTCACCTGAAACCATTATACATTTGATTATTCTACACGAGTGCTTTATTTAATCTCTTTCTTATTCCTCTTGTCCCAGTAGTTATCAGTATTGTTTTATATAATTTATTGTTTGGCCGGACGAATGTTTACAGGTGAATTGGAAGCTTTATGAGAAACAAACAATAGCGTATTTGTATCTGGAATTCACTCAGTCCAGGAACAGTGGTCTCCAGTTATTTCCTTTAATCTCCACAATAATATGTGTATAATTCAGGTTGAAGGGAAGGCAAGTTTTGAAAAGGAAATGTCATAAATATATGCATCATTACTAATTTTATTTCCTTCATAATGGAAGTGTAAAGAGATTTTGGGAGGTACAAAATGGATATTGGTATATATGCCACACATAATAGCTAATATTTAGTCCAACATGACCATCTGTGACTGTATGTCTTTAATGACTAACATATAAGTCAATGTGAATCTCTCTTGACTGCTTGTTTTGTTTTATTGTCAATGTATATTATTTTCTTACTGTTTTAATTTTTTAAATATTTATTTACAATTATTTATTAGTCTGTGCCAAAGCTAATGTCAGTGGGACAATTTGGATTTTTATTATTGTAAAAATCCTTTTGAAGCCACGAATATCAACTGGTTTTAAAGGCACACTCAATACTTGAAAAGTGTTTGCCAAGAGGTAAAGGTCAATAACATTGAGCTTAAATTTTTAAATACTAGTAAAATAATTGAAGTATTTTAATACATAAATGAAAGTTTCATTCTTCAAGTTATGTATATCGCCAAAGTGTACAAGTGTGCCTTTAATTATCCAAATGTATCATGTCCTTGGCATCAAAAGGGTCGAATCTTTTTCAGAAGTTTTAGATTTCTATTCATCTTAGTTCATGTGATAGAATCATTTCCCCCACACATTTCCGACTCTTCACAACATTCAATTGTATTTCATTATGATTCATAACTGTTAATCTACTATTGACTGACCATCTAAGGTGACAGGGTGATGGTTTAGATAACTTTTATATGCTGTATATTTCAAGGACTAATAATACCTGACGTGTTATTAATTGTATGTGAGCTAATGTTAATCTTTATCATTCAAGAATACCAATGTTCCTGCAATAAATTTATGCAATCTCTGATAAACTTTAATGAAAATGCCCATCTATTTGAACTCAATTTCTTTAAATTGTATTGAATACTAACATCATATAGAAGTCGTGTTTTAGTATACCCCTGATTAATTCAATTTCTGTACATATGGTTACTTTATTTTAAAGTGTGCTGTCTCTATTCCATGTGTACTATTGAACTGAAATGAGTCCAAATTAATTCATGTACAAGTTACAAAATCAATAAGTTTTGTGTAGAAATTAAATTTATTATTAAATTCATGCCGTCTAAAGCAATATTGTAATTTTGTTTCAAAAAGGGATATTGTGATATTTGCTTTCGCAAGTAAAGTTAAAACGATCACTACTCAAAATGTCTATTAGATATCATTAGGTAAAAACTTCATAACATTGTGTCATTATCAATTTACAGTCACTTTGTGAATTTCCAAATTATTCCAATCTTTAAATACCATGTTCATTTCAACTCAGGTACGACTTGTGCATAAATCTCTTCATATTTTCAATGTTATTTTCAATGTTATGTGTTCCTAACATCATTGACAGAATCTTACAATGTCCCAACTTTGTGTGTTCCCATTACCGTGGCAACCGCATTGGTTCGCCTCGGCAACAGTATCCGATATATATCCTCGCCTCTTTCCAAATTTATCATGCGATCATTACCATGGCGACCAAACGGTTACCTCGACAATAAACAAACGCTGATGTTCCATTTGCTGTCTCACCTTGTTTTTCTTGTATTGTACAATATTAATTTTTTTTTTGTTTCCGCCCCTGCCCGCAAGCCCATGGATTTGTACCTGTGCGGGGGTCGGGTGTGATACGCTGTGCTGTCTACTACATATACATATACATATACATCTGTTGTTATCGCGGTTCGTATCCTAGCTCCCCTCCTTGTATGTAGGTAGGAGAGTTCGGGGTACCAATCAGGGCTGCACAAACCAAGTCATGAAATAAACATACAAGTGTAATATGGACTGGTGTTTTTCTTTTTGTTCATGGTTCATCATCACCAACCAGAAACTGCAGTAGAATATTCAATGAGCCAGCATAAACAGCTGGTGAAAATTCAGCCTAGTTCAAACAGGACAAGAAGTTAAGAACCATGCCAACTGATAAAAGTGAAATAAATCTTGGTATCCACAGTGAACTCAGCTCCATGCTGAAGCCAACCATACGGCAAGACAATTACCGTAGTGATATTACAAATGAGTGAACTTTCATTTAACCCTCTCCCTGTTTAATCAAGCACAGATGCAGCTCTTTATAACATGGTTGCCTTCAGCATGGAGATGGTTAAAGGAGGAATTGTCCTATTATCTAGTGTTGCACTCTACAAAACTACACAGAATAGTAAACAAGCACAAAATATGGTATTAAATATTGTATACATGCTGGTAGATAAATAAAATGTATAAATAGAATAACATTTTGGGGAATATAAGAATGTTTTAATGTTGTTCGTGGTATTTTCGAATGTTGTGACTGGTGTGGTCTTCTTGAATGGCACGTGTTGCTTTTCTTCTTGTGGTGCCCTTACTTATTTATTGTTGACAGGCAGACTATTTTCTTTAGTAGATAGGTTCTTAATAAAGGGGAACACATGAACACACTGACACACTATATGGCACCGGGGACTATTCTCACCCACTTACACTTTCCTAACAATATCATAACACTAACAAATGCTGAATACTTCTGAAACCCAATACATGATTTTCTTGCCTATAATGCATAGAATAAAATCCTGAATAACCAGACCTATCTACATTTATAATTAAATCTAGTAAATACAAGACATATTGCACATGAAACATCGTCACAACTGTTATTAGGATTTTCGGAAGAACGCGAGAAGGCTCCCATTCACACCTTGCTTCTTTTCCTGTTTGGATTTCTTCATTTTCTTCCCACTTTTTGTTGGCGATTGTCTCCTCTTGACTTGCACAGACACTTTCGGTGGCAGCCTCACTGCTGCATCTTGGGTAGTGTTCTGAAGGTCAAGGGCAAAGTGGTAGTCGTAATGTTCAGGCATGTCCCAGACAGGCAGAACCTTGTCACACTTCTCACATCGCATCTTGTCCTGTACAGACATGCCCGATTCTTCCACACCCTCGTCACTTCTTCTTTTGCAATGACCTGCTCCCTGGGCAGTTTCTGAAGGGGTATCTTCAACATTGCTTTCCATATTTTCAACTTCCATAGAGTGCGACTCATTGATGATGTTCACCTTTCTATTATTGCATGTTCTGTTACTGTTTGACATTGCAAGTTCAAGACATTGCTGGTCACTTGGCTTTTGCTTTTTCTCGTCAATTTTATCATTTTCCGATGGTTCGGCATGTTCATCTACGACTTCACACACTGAAGAAACATTCAAACAAGCTGTCACAGTATTTTTCTCCGACGCTTTTTGAGACCTTTTTGAAGCAAAAAACCCTTTGGGCTTAGAATCATGTTCTTGCTCGGGCACCAATTCATACAATTCTTTTTCACATTCTGATTTTACGAGTGTTTCAGATTGACGGTTACTGCCAAGGATGTCTTTATGGGTAATTGAACTGTCACTTTTTTTCGTGTTAGTAATTTGGAAGAAAGTGCCAATACTTCCTCTATGTTTTTTAACTACTTGGCTGGACATCAGTTCTTTGCATTCGCCATCCAAGTATGATGTCGGGGGGACATTTTCTTCTAATGTTCCATGTATTTTGGAACTTTTGGGCTGGAAGAATGTCTCAATAGTCTTCCTTTTGGACATCACTTTACAAGATTGGACACACGAGTCACTTTCACGGCCAGACAAGTTTCTAGGAGAGGGCAACTTCATTGCAGACGCTTTTTCAAACAGTTTGGATATTTGCCCGTCTCCGCTGGCTTGTACTTCAGAAAACTTGCCAGCGCACAGACCCAGGCTAAAAACTGCTGGCGACCTTTGAAACCAAAATTAATAATTAATCATTTTTGAGTGAGTGAATATGGAGTTTAACATTGCTGCGAGAATCTTTCACCCATTTGCAACAATAATATTTTCTGAATTGATGAATGCAAATTACATTCACTTCATGTTGAATTAATTTTAAAAGTTTATGGGCTGAATTGATTCTTTGGGAGATTATAATGAATTCATATCAAACTGTACAAAAACCATTAAATTAATTTAACAAGTTCATGGGCTTAACTGATTCTTTGGAAGATTATAATGAATTCTCATCAAACTGTACAAAAATCATTTCATATCAGACCCTCCTGTTATAATGATCTCCGGTTTCTTCGCTCACGGGTCAACTTTTTAACAAAATTGGAAGTGTCCAGTATAACAGGGTTTGACTGTAGTTAAAGTGTTCTATCCAACTTTACCATGCTTTACTGTGAGGACTACAAGTGTTGAACTGCTGCAGGAGGGCGAAAGTGTCGTCGGCAAACTTTTTGACGTCATGTCTGACAATTCTGCAGACTCTGGAGATGTTCTGTGTCGACGACTTCCCAATGTGTCGCATACTGACTGTCAGAGTTCTAGCCACACGCTTATTCTGTCAACATAAAAATATATAATTCTTATGTCTTTGAAACAAAGATTCTACACATACAGTAGACCTTGCATATTTAGAACATAACCTACTTTTTCGGCCAATGAAATCGCAGCATTCGCCCAGAATTTGTCGCTCTATTTCATTAAGAGC
>JAUTBR010143936.1:0-10361 GCA_032361205.1 Pseudorimula midatlantica
CCCCCCCCCCCCCCCCCCCCCCCCCCCCCCCCCCCCCCCCCCCCCCCCCCCCCCCCCCCCCCCCCCCCCCCCCGTGTTAAGAGAAGAGGAGACAGGCGTATTCCTTGCATGCGGAAATCCCAACCCTTGAAATTCCTGTACATAGAGGTATGAGAAGGGTTAATTAGCTGAGACCGTTTTGATTGAATACCAGAGGCTTGGTTATGGAGGCAAGTGTTAACTCTAAAGCTTTGCTCATAACACACCGAGTTAAAGCCGCCTTTCTAACGTTCTTTATTTTAGTAAACCTCGGTTGTTTAGTTTACCGCAACCATCGGATTTTTGTGTCGCCGTTTTTAAGACCGTTTTGTTTGTAACGAAGACTTTTCAACGCGTGGTTGTCGGCTCTCGAGTGGTTTCGCTGGAATGCTTGTGTTTAACTAGTGAATGATCTATGTTGATTCCATAAATTGCTCCTTGATTTCAAAGACCGTCAATAGCTAGAGACGACAGTTTTATAAGTTTGCTAGGGTGATATGACATTTGTTTATGGCAGAGTCGGAGGGAAGTTGGTGCACTAGGTGACTTTAGTGATCAGCGAGTACTTCAGGCGATCAAACACACCTGTTTCAAGAGCAGTCATAATATAGAAACTGGGGCGGATGGGAATATGATAGCAAAGGACATAGTCGTTGATTCGATTGTTTGCTAAAATGGCTCAAAGCTGTTTTCATTTACTTCAATGTATATCTGGCAATAGTCGTTGAAGACATTCCGGAGGGAATTCAAGCATGAGGACATCAAACGTTAAGTTACATATCAGTTTTCTCACGAGTTGATCTAATGTCAAAACGTAAACCGCAAAGCTTTAAAGTTTTAATTGGAATATTAAAAACCTCCTTAAAACTCCGGATGATTTGAAGAATAACATACAAGTTTATTATATGATTAGTTTCCCATCCGTTTTGTTCAATTTAACATTTTAGGAAAACCCAATTAAATATTTAGGCAAATGTAGAAATTGTTAATTATTTTACTGCCGACTTTTTTTGTATAGTGCATATGGGTTTATTTTCAATTTAATAATATTTTCAAATGAAATAACGATATAAATCTGGCACGATTCCCAGTTCTGTGGTTTCGAATTAATCGATAAACGGAAGGATTAACCGGGTAATGTCAGAAATACGGAAATGCCCTTAGTTCCTTCAAATGTTACTTATTAATAATTAACCAATAAGCTAGTTTTCAGCCTTCTTGAAAGAATATTCCAACGCCAACGTGAGTTTATATTTTGATACTGTATAACTGAGTGCGAATGGTTTGACACGGTTCTTTCATAACCAATTGCGGAGTAAGCGCGATTTCTCTCTTGAAATAAAAATACTGCTGTGGATACAATCAAAGCATGGCAGAGTTAATATCGCTACCTAGTCAAACCAACCAGCACGCATGTCGGCTGTTTCTTTCTTGGTAAGTAGACATTGCAGATTTCGTGTGTAGAGACATAGAGATATACGAAATTGCTACATGTTACGATATATGTCAGATAGCGCCATGGAGAATTAGTTTCATCAACTGCTGTCTCTGATAAGGAACCTAGTTCTTGACTTCAAAGAAAGAACACAAGACCCGCATATGTTGTTGAATTACGTTGGTTGAAACTGGCTGTTGTGCTCAATGTGTCTCCTCTTTCTTTCTTATTCTCTTTACTACATCAATTTTGTCTTTCCACCTTCCATCCTCTTGCAGTCTATCTGTGTCTGAATGTCATCGTCCCTCACTCTCACTCTCCCTCAAATACAAAACTTGTCTGCAATCTTTTCAGATTCCTGCCCCCCTCTCTCTCTCCCTCTCTCAATGTGTCTCATTCTTTCTCTCTCTATCTCTCTCCCTCTCTGTCTCACCCTCTCTCTCTCCCTCTCTCTATCTTCTTTATTTTAAGATATCACTATCTGCGTCTGAATGTAATCGTCCCTCACTCTCACTCTCAGTCTCACTAAAATACAAACAGTATATGCTATCTTTTCAGATTCCTGCCCTCTCTGTTCCTCTCCCTCTCGTTTTTCTTTCTTTGTCTCTTTTCCTCCCTCTCTCACTTGTATGCCTCTCTCCTCATTCACTCCATCCCTCCCCTATCCTCTCTCCCTCTCTATCCTCCTCTCTCTATCTCTCTCCCTCCCCCTCTCTCTCTCCCTCTCTCTGTTATCACTATATGTGTCTCCCTCTCTCTCTCCCTCAAATACAAACATTATCTGCTATCTTTTCAGACTCCTACCACCAATGATGACGTGAGGAAACACGACGGTCCCCAGGACACGAACTGATAATTAGGAGATATCATCGTCTCCGGGATTAGCACGGGATTAATGTGGATTAGAAGAGAAGACAGTCAGCCCTCTGTTGGATTACTGCAGATTATTTTCACCAAGTTCGAGTGTTCGGATACGACACGTCGCTCGGAAGGGCGAGCGCTTACCTGTTGTGCCTTCAAGAATGTTGGTCCTGTGTATTCGGCGGTGATGACCTGTTATCTGTGATGACATACTAAGTGTTGTGGATATGCCTCGGTAGCCTACAGCCGTTTTGAAATATTTTTCTTCTAAGTTTTAACCGTAAACGGAGGTGTATTTCCGAAGCAAACACAATGAAATTAAGTCAGTTTTTCGGAGGAGCCATCTTGATCTGTCTGTGCTTGACTGTCTTGGAAGCTAAAGAGCTGAAGAAAAAGCGCAGAGGCTGTAAATGCATGCACAGATTTCTCAAGGATGTGGACAAAATGATCGAAAGAAGGCTTCAGAAGTTTGAGAAGAAATATTTCGTGCCTAGTAATATTGTTCATGGGAATGGTTCCACTTTCATATCCAAGGAGGACAGGCGTTGGTTAAGGTTAACGAGCGACGTACACTACACGAAAGAATCGCTACTGACAATGAGCAGAAACCTGCAGTTTGTTACGGAGCAGGTTAATTCTCAGAAAAGCGATTCCGCCACTCTGAACAAACAGTTCAACGAGCTGAACATGCACGTACAGAATCTGACCGGGGTAGTGGAGAGACTAGAGAGACTGATGTCCTCGCACAGTCTGGAGGTGACCACGCCCTCACAGTCGCATGCCCCGCCCACCCTGGAGCCGTCGTACCCCAGACGTGAGTACACCCGAGGGTGGAGAGGGTGGAATATGGAGAGAGAGAGAGAGAGACAGAAGGAGAGAGAGCGCGCGAGAGAGAGGGAGAAAGCAAGAGGGAATGAGAGTGATAGAGAGAGGACGTGAGATGAGAGAGGCAGGGAGAGAGAGAGAGAGGCGAGAGAGATTACGAGAGAAGGGGAGGGGAAGATAGGAGGGAGAGTGGGCGAGGGAGAGAGGGTAGAGAGAGAATATGAGAGAAATACAGTTAGAAAGAGTGAGAGAAATACAGATATAAAGAGAGAAGGGGAGGGAGGGAGAAAGAGAGAATGGATAAGAGAGATAACTTTGATTTGGAAATTACGTACATCTACTAGACTAATTTCCAACATCGCGATCTGAGGAAACCTTTCTGAGACGTTTCTTAGGACGGTATTTCATGAACATTGTGCAGTAACAATTTCTTGGCGATCAACATGAACCAGTGGCTCAATATCTGAGATTCAACAGAGGTCATCAGTTCAGAGGTTTAAACGTGCATTGCAAGCAATAGCATTTAGAACATATCAAATGAACTCAGTTACACATACCTTGACATACTACCGTATATGATATTTTCGTAATTTTGTTAATCGTCTTGACTTCAAGAATACGTTTGCTATAATTATGTCTCACCAACATTGTTATACCATATGAACTATATGAACAGGTTGTTCCTTCGTAATGCTGACGTGCTTTCCTGTCAAGCTTTTATCTCTATGAACGAAACCTGTTCAATTAAGTCTGTCTTGAAATGTTACCCGACTGACCCCGATGTTATCGGCGACCCATAAGCTTATGAGATGCTTGTGTTGGTACATCGTGATAAAAATATATTAGCTCCATTGACCTTGGCTGCTTTAAAGTGTTCACTTGGTGAGCAATTAATCACTACTTGATGCCATACGCTGCCGGAAAACGTATAGTCCTGCCACTATAATACTGTTATAGAACACGGACAACTATACTATCCTACTAGGCGTGTACGAAACCGAGATCGAAATGTCTTGCGTCTGAAACGGCAGATTTTATTGTATACTTCCCAGGGAGTTGAGAATGAAAGTGAGCACACACACACACACACACACACACACACACACACACACACACACACACACACACTGACCCGTTTAGATCTGTGTAGTTTTATGTGACCTGAACTATATCCTCGTGTCCCGCACCACGTGATACGTATTTTTTGGACCAATCAGAATCTAAGCTTTGTAAAGACATACTAAGTGTAATAATAGAGATGCACGACCTCCGATATTCACGACTGTATGCAAGTTATCTCTGTAAACAACATATAAACAGTGCAACAGTCTTGTTGACCACGAGTAGAGTAATATCTTCGTCTCATTATCACCATTCGTCCAGTTTGCATGGAAGAAAAACCTCCACGTATTTCTTCCCCTCTGTATATAATAATAAAGTATGACCCTGCTTTCAGAAGTGCATCGTTAATAACCGTTTCCTCGCAGCAATTAACACTGGTTGGGAAACACGTGTGCGTCGTCTTTTGATGAGCTACCGAGCAGTGTGCGCGCTCCTTCATACTAAACACTGGAGCTTAGTGGAGTATTATAAGTCTCTCGGCCTATATGGACCGACCGTGGAACTAAGTGCCTGACCATATGTTAACTTTGGCAAAGTTGGGTCATTAGCAGAACACCGTAGGGGTTGGAACAGTAGGATTTGGGAGAATCGCAGACTAAACCAGACTATGTTTGAACCTTGAGATCTAAGATATATAAACGAATATGTTTACATTCATTCAAGCTTAAACTGCTTGAGATGATTCCTGGGGCCATGTTCCCGAAGCTATCGTATACGCAATGACATCATTCAGCTGTGGTGGAGAAACATGTACCTCTTTCGGGATCATCGAAATGTTCCTCCATGAAGACTTAACGATGTCGTTACGTATACGATAGCTTCTTGAACAAGCTCCCGGGTTCGTTCGCGACGGAAACGATTAGACTTATCGTAGGCTTCATCAACTCTACTATTAAGAAACTTGGACATGTTAGAAGGCAATGGTCTGTTATTTCCATGTCGAGGTAACCTCCTTAATGTAATTTGTGCGTGTATGGTATTCATATGTTATGCCATGAATAGCATACCAGTGGTAACGAGCTTGGCGTAATATACCCACACGATGGTGTGGCGGTTTTTTCCTAAATGATAACATCAAACAGTCATACCAAGATATGACATGGCCTTTAAGTAATTTTGGTTCATTACCTAATATTAATAGCATGTCTACGTATCCTTCAAAATTGCAATTGAAACTGTTAAAGAAACTAAAGATAAAAGTGAAAAGTATATATCCCTATAGTACTATAAGACACTATTGATAATTAGAAAGTCTTTAACTTGCAGAACATAATATTATTTGATGTTGTATTTCTTTGCATTTCCATTCATTATCATTCATTCTCACTTTAAGGATGCCTCACGTAACACACATTATTACGTGATCACCCAAGTGTGATCAATAGTTTCAGAGACAGCGAGGTACTTCCACATGCACGTGTATATTTACGTTTCTTTAGCGCAAACTTCGAGGCATTGTCGTATAGCACAGTGTTTGCTATTCCAACGACTAGCTTATGATTATGAAGAGTTACGATTGTCATGACGTATATTAACATTGCCAATGTGTTTGGTGGTATATATAGAACACATTTGTCTGGACAGATTATCATAATATGATATTGGAAATAGATATATACTGTGGAAATCTCAGACTGCTAAATGCACATACGTGGACCAGACTTCTTACCTCTGTGGAATGTCAATATTCTATTGTGAAAATAAATACTCCTATGCGGTACAGTTAAGTAAACATATTTCGCCGGGGTGATGAAGCCGCACCAATGAAGCATTGCCAAAAGGTCAACGGACATGCGCACTTAATAATATTTCAAGATCTATTCACAATGTTTACAGACAACTAAAACTGGTACCGCGAGATCGGTGATTTACATGCCAGATTTACCTTTTGGTCAAAACACGTCGATGGATCATGAGTGTTATATAGCGTGAAAATGCATAACATGTCAGTAGTGTTTTGTACAAACTGACCAATCCTTGTACGTAAGCATATACTGGACACATGGGTGTACTGAGCTCGACGAGATATGGTCTACTATCTATTCCATCCGACGTGCACCGTTTACAAGCCACGTGATTTTCAGCAATTAGTGCCACGCTTGCACATACAAAAACATGGCATCCCATTTATCACCGCTAATGATTGGACAAGACTGGATGAAATTTACGCTTATGAGAACCGACCGCACACGGCGAAAACATCTATACTATATCATAGAAAGCATGGCATAAATCCTTCCCCAGTGCATTTACCGTAATTCAACCGCAGTCTAAAACTACTCGGTATTCCTAATAGTGAATGCGGAGTGTTTGTATTAATTAATTAAAATAATACAAAATATAATAAATACATATCGAACAAACCCACATGTTTATACATCCGAGGCTCTGATTATAGGCCGGTACGTATGTAATTCATGCAGGTACACCCTCTTTTCCAGCCAGTACACACGTTATTCACGCCGAATTTGCGTTAATACAGCCGCTGGATAGGAAGGCCTGAAACCCATCGTTAAATATAAATTTGGGTTCGATGCCATTTTTCTGCACCATCTAGATCTATGTCATATGACAACAGGAAGTAAGCTATTCACCTCTGTTCCTATGGGCATGCCTCGCAGTGCATACTTCTACAGCATGCTGGATTCATCACGCAGGGCATCTCTGTGATGCATAATAACTATGTGCACATGATGCAGTCACTAGATTATTAATGAGTCCACATGCACGCACTATGCACGCACTATACACGCACTATGGAACGTTGCTCGCACTACGCTGACGTCCTCCTAAAGATTTCAATGCTGTTTTAAATTACTACCAGACTGTATGCGAGTAAACACATAGAAATTGCTTCTGATATCTGCTATCTTAAAAGACTCTTTCGAGTTCGCCACCAGATAATTCAAGGCCTTGGTGTTAACATTACGACGCTGAGACGTTAACGTAAACGCATATCAGGGCATAACTGGACGTGTGGTTTGTTCTCGTGAAATGTGATGTTCATTGATCCGCCCAAACCGTTGATGTAGGGTATGTCTTTATGGTATAGATATGACATTGGCATCCCGTATACATCAGAGTGGATTCTTTTCATTTCTCTGTGTATCTTTCTAGTGATGGTTTCTTATTGCGTTATGATAATATAGCGTGGAGTACACATCTTTACGATATCACTGTAAACACGTGCGCACGCAAACACGCGCGCGCACATACATACACACACGCGCGCGCGCGCACACACACACACACATGATAGCTTGATATATCATGACAAGTAACGACTATAAATTTTGTGAGTAAAGACACGTTATCTACACCAGCGTGTTCACGGAGAGATGCCAAGACTAGTAATGTATACTAACGTAGATGTTTCCGCGCCACTTCTAATCACAGACAAGATGGCTGTCAGATGAGTTTTCCCCCCAAATGACAGAAAAGTAGTTAATTTCCAACGAATTAAACTTTATTCTGGCACACTCTGGTGATTAATAAATCAACTGAGCACACTATATTCTTACAAATATCTAATTGGTATATACTTTTATTTTTAATTGAGATGTACGCTTATTTTGAAAAACTATCCAATCTAATTACTTTCTCATCTTCTGAGAATCATTTCCACTGGAGAAGAAAATGACGCCACTTTCACGACTTTATATTGCATCACAAAGTTTCCACATCTTTATTACCATGATTACTAAAAGTATATTGTTCTTTGTCTCGGAATACATTTCCCCTATGACCAGCTGATGATGACTTTCTGTCAAAGGACAATGCGTACTTATGTATATTAGTAAAGCGTTATCTTCTTAACAGTGTATTGTCTTAAGATGCAGTGTGCAGTGTTCTGAATTACGTCACGGGCTAAGATGCGAACATCTTCCATGGTGGACTTCTATTGTAAAATGTCTTCCCACTCCCTATTAGCTCTAACCCTGGTAGTCTTTGGTTGGGTGGTGGTGTATTATAATGTGTGCGTGTTGTGAATGCGTCACTAGTCTGTGTCACACCTTGTTCTCACCCAAATACTCCTATTCAAAATATTCAGTTAAGCAAGTCTCGATTACTGGAGAATAAAGCATTTCAGTGGCTCCTTTCATATATAAATATAATACCAATCAATAAACTAGTAATTTATATTTAAACTATTTACTTTAATCCTCTGAGACTATTGATAGTCTAAATGCGTCACGTGAAAGCTAAGACGTGTAAACTCGCGAACGTCTTCTATAGGCGGACTTCTCTTGTATATTGTTGGACGTCTTCTCTCCCTGGGATGTCTTCCCACTCCCTACTAGCCCCAACCTTGAGAGTGTGAGTTCTGGTGTGATGGGAGTGGCGACAGGGAGTGTATTGGTGTGAGTGATGTGATACGAGGAAACTACACTGGTGTGAACGGTGTGACACAGCGAGAGTGTGTTGATGTGAAGTTTGATTGGACACATTCACAGACAATCTCGTCCAGCTTCTGGAAGGGGTGAGAGACGGGATGGTGAGATTAGGACTCCAAACGAATCCAATCCTACTCGCAGGGGTCTTCCTTTGATCGTTCTGAGTCCTTTATTATTGGGCAGAATTAACTGCATCTGTATCGCGGTGGTGCTGTAGGTCATGAGGCGCTGACTTATAACAGCTGAGCATTTGTAATTGTTTTAACACGTGTCTTCACGATTTCGTTTTGAGAACAGACTTTCATTGGACTCTCTTCAGATCGCTGTCTGTACGGCGTGAATAACGTTTTATTACGAGCAGTAATGTCGTTATTGTAAGGAAGGTTGCCTGAATAGTTTCGCAATTATTTGCAATTATGTATCCAGTTTGGCTCGCCCATTCCAATATTTAATCAAATACCCCACTCATACATTCACGTAAATCTTTCATATTAATTCAAGTGTAGGCGGGATAGTGGAATTTGTGGCCGTTTTACGATCTACATTCAAGATCGTAAGTACCTGTCAAGGTATAACCAAGATATTGGCTCAACCCCGTGCGTGGGGCTCATGATGATAAAACATTTATTACGTCAAACAAAAATCCAATGTTCTTTGTTTGGGGTGTGTACGAAGAACAAACATGTCATAACTACTGTTTGCGAGCAGAGATAGGTATTAACCCTCAGTAATTGGAAGCTACAAGGCGTGGTGAGAACGAGGTAGCAAAGGGCATACACCTTGAAGTTTAACCAACCGATGACTCAGTCGTACACTTGTGGCGAAATATTAATGTTTCGCTAACGCAGTCCGGGTGGAGCTCTTTTTAAAGGAAATACATTTGAGCAGTCTCCTGCTATATAGGAGTAAGGTGGTACTGCCAGAGACTGGCAATACAACGTGTTGACGCTGCGCCGTGTTGCTAATATAACATAAATCAGCAAGTTAAGTTAATGGCGCACCTCTTGCTGGTAGCCAGAAAACAGCCTACCAATTTACCTCCAATAAAACCAGAATCCATTTCCGTGTTTCTGTATCGGTCCTTGTTTATGTCTAGTTCGTGAGTGGTCATATGCTGGTAATTAAATGTCGGTGATAACAACCGTGCTCAACTGAGTACAACCTTAAGTAGGCTATTCATCGGACAATTTGGTAATGTGAACTTTTCCCCCTTTTCACTGTTTCTTAAAGGTTCAAAGGAATCAACAAGTCCATTGCCATACAATTAAGCTATTATTATGTATATAGTAATAAGCCTACGTTTAGGAGTACAGATGACTTTAAGTAACCGGATGTTGGAGGTCACGTAGTTCAATGAGATTTTGTCATCGCATCCGGGTTCTTAGGAAGCAATTGGAACCAATGGCAGCCATGAGAAGCCGGATGCATATAGCCTATTGCTGGCCGTCATCAGACCATTTATAACTTCTCATTATATTAATAAAGCGTTGTGTAAAGTCATGCAATTGAAACACTGAATTCCCAGTCACAGAAAGCATGGGATAGGCCTGCATACACAGAACGTAACGTAATATGCCGTGACGTTTTAACCGTCACCTTTCTGACCAGGTGCCCGTTGCACAGAACAGAGGTGCGTTCAAGCTGGAATACGTATTGATATGTATTGATATGTATTGCTACAGAAGCCGTTCAGCCAGCACGCGTAG
>JAUTBR010143947.1:0-10361 GCA_032361205.1 Pseudorimula midatlantica
TCATGCTTGGAAAAGTGTCCATAGCATTGCATATTGTTCTTTAAAGGTAACTATTCTTATCCGTCATTAAATCGATGGAATACGAACAAAATATTACTTTCTAAAGAAAAACAAGGTTAGCATTTTCCTTAATGGGGTGGACAATATCGTTTTATTAAAAAATGGGGTGCTGTATTAGGCCTACGCTATTACCAGCTTGAACAACAGACGGGCATAGAAGACGTTTTTCAACGGAGTTCCCATGGGTATGTCACAAAGTATGGACATCATATGGACATCAGATGGTCAAATCAGTTGGTATAATTGTGGTCGCAACAGCATTTTAACCATTATGCTAATTATATCCGTTCCCAGAGTGGATGCGAATGGTCTCTTGAAAGCAAATCGTGGTGCATATGTGGGTCCGTTGTGCCCAATGAATTATCTCCCCTGGGAAGGGGGCAATTATTAAAATTAAGTAGCTATTCGCCTACTTTCGATTCAGCGAAGCGTGCTGCAAAGACTACCCACACGAAAGCTACGTTTTACGTGAAAATTAAAGTGTATTCCTTGTTTCGCTTCATTAAAAGGAGTTACCTTTTACATGCAACCAGGCCATGTCGACCTTTAAACTGGGGGTGTGGGCGGTGACATCAAAGGGGTTCAGGGCAGGTGGGGAAGAAAACCAGTTTATATTAATGGCCTTTAGTGGCCTCCATACAATAGGCACATTTAATGGTGGGTGGGGGAGTGGTACAGGGTCGGTCTTTGGAGGTGGACGGAGGACAATTAAGGCCAACTGTAACCACCCTCCATAATTTAAGAAGCAATATCCATTGAAACTTACGGTTTCGGGTCATGTGTTTTCTCAAGACGAAACATACTGGTGACAAAAGATTCTGAAGAGGGGTCTTTTCGAGATTAGTTTTTTTTCTAAGTGGCGCAGGAGTTCTTTGTTGATACAAATTTGAAAATACATGTTTGCTTTTAGAAAATGGGAGCGCTAATGGAAGGTAAGCCACTTGATGAAACTTCAAGATGGCGTCAGGTGTGGGTTTTTGAGAATGTTGATTTATGATGAAAACTACGATACCATCATCCGTAGTGCCGCAACTTTTGAACATTCTATGTAATGACGTAAGTGGATTAACTGTGAAACTATTGAGAAGAAAAAAACCCAGAAAAACCCACTCACACGTGAAACTATGATGATTGTGATGCTGAAATATATGAAACTTAGGATTGTATACATACTGAAAGTTGGACAGTGCAATAAAGTATTAGTGTGTAATCAACATAGGAACATAGGAACCGGAACGAGTAACCATGTGTGTTCAAGCTAATACAAATTAAATTTGTTTTCGTTCCCATTGTTTCCTCTACTCTCCATTATCAGAAAAGCGAAAGCGAACCAAGCTTTACTTTTAAATACTAGCATTATTTTTATTATATGTATTTTTATGATTCACATTCTTAGAAATGCAAGTATATATCTACAGTACCGCATAGATCTACATTAGACATATTCACAGACCTACATAACAAACGAACATTTAATTTGAATTAAATTGCTTTAGATGTTTCTTGCATTCCGAGGAATTCAATAGCATCATATCTGTACATTAAAGCGCATGAAAGTATTCGTATAAACATGAGACTCGATGGAAATATTTATAGACTAATAATTAATATCACAGTTACTTGAAGTATTGACATTATATAACGGTTCAATGATAAATATAGCATAGACATAACATAATCTAGAATGGACGAGGTTAAGAATAACTAGTTTATATCCGTAGATTATCGACAAATGCATGCTAGGTCAACACAATATATTGGTTATGTAACTTGTAACCAGCTGGTGACTAAACGATGCTTAAAATTGATAAGTATGTTGAACAGGCAATGTTCAGTGGTATGTAATCACCAGAAGAATGGTGTATATTGCGTATTGATTTTGATGTATTGTTGAAACAGAGGCGTACGTGTGTGTAACCTAAAACTACGATCATAAAGCAGGTTTTTCTCTGGTTTGGGACAAAGGTTTAAATTGCATATTTGTTAGGTCATTTTGGGGGCTTTTGTCGACAAACGATAAGTGATCAATTTCTTCCATTTATAACACCATTTTTTTCTCTTGGCATTCAACATTTCCTTAACAAAATAACCAGTATCCCGCATTCAATGGCCGATCACCACAAGCTGTTGATCAACACTATTATTTTGACAGTCAGAAATCGACGCCGTTAGAAACACGATCCACTTACTCAGGAAGACTTTTCTATTATTTAAAAGTACATGTTTGCTTTATTGTTGAAAACAAGAATATCCAATAATCCAAACAATGGATGTCAATCACACGCAAAGTCGTCAACAGAGAAATGCACAAATTTAACCGAATTTTGTCCTCTGTGCGAAAACACCTATGAATCATCACAAAGGTTCTTCGAGTTATATAATAGATATGAATTGCACATTTTATTCCTGGAATCGTGCATTGAAAATGTAAACACGCGTTTTGGTGGAAGATGAATTAAAGCAGGGGAGTGGAAGGGGGCGAGAGGTCGGGGACTAACTGTCGTCTGCCGAGATCCGCTCTTCACCATTGTAGCAGACGACATTGTGGAGAATAACGGCACGCGCGGGTTCAATGGCGTCGGCGCGTGGCTTCATTCTGGCACGCGCCACACTCACAACTCGCGAGAGGACGACTGGTTCAGAATGAATAACGCAGCATCTATTCAATTAGGTCCATAACAATTAGCTTCGAGAGTCCCGTCGACTCCCCCCACACCTTAAAGGCACACCTGTGTGAATAGATCCCTCGAAAGCAGGTAAAAACCTTTCGGCTTGACTGAGCCCGGTCTCTATCGTGGGACGTCACTATTTTCATTGGACACCGGCTACCCGTCGGCTGTTGGCTTGACGTCGTGCGCGTTCTTTTATTGTCGGTCGCGTGGAAAGCTAGGGTTAAACAATTTTAGATGCCGAGGCAAACGGAAGTTGTCTGAGCCGTAATTGAAATGGGTGTCGTCTGATCTGAAATGGGCAAAAGCAAAGGTAGAAAGGGGGAATCTATTAAAGGGACAATTCCACTCGTGGACAGTGTCAAAATCTTTGACATACCGAATTAATAAAATCGGATTTGGTCATCGGGTGTATTTCGGCTTGTGGCAGCCAAGTCTGCAAACAAATGACAACTTATGTTGAGGCAGTCCAAAAATAATCCATCCCATATATAACCAGGTGAACCCTTCTATACCTGGTGACCTCGTGAAAATTCATGAGCTTTTCGACGAGTAACGCCGATTACGCTTAGAATATATAATTGTATACCTTTCCAAAGTTGCCCGTATGTTGCCGCCATGTTAGACAATTGTCGCCCAGGCTGTTTCAGCGTTCTCGTAAATTTACTTAAAACCCATTTGTTTCGTGTTAAATTTCTTTTACGTTGTATTTAATGTATGACTTGTGCAGCCTTTCTTGACATATTCTGCTCGTATCCAGCCAACGGATTATAATATAATAGGCAAAAGGTCGTAATGTTGACCGGCGAAGAAAGAACACGTATGCCATTAATGGACGAAGCAACGCATAAAAAGCGTAGCCAGAAACGTAGCCAGAAACTCGGCGTTAAATGCAAGCACAAAAGTCCGAATATTTTATATACTGTAGCTCGACCTGTCACAAGATTAAACATATAATAGGTCACCGTCATATTAAATTGTATTCACCAAAAATATGTAGATCTATGACAAATGGGTTATACACAATCGAAAATATTTTTTTTAAAGGTCTTATTGCTAAGGTATTATGACCACATTTTAAGAAAACAATTTAGTCATTGATACCCATAATTTATGTTTATTATTTAATCATGTACGTGTATACTGTTGGACATATCACGTGAGTATACATGTGGGGCATGGTGGTGCGCGCACACGTGTGTTTCTGGCCAATTAACCTATATCATTAACAACTGTACTCATTTAATAAACATTACGATCCATAAACACAAAGAGCTATATCAAGTCTTATTGATCAAGTAGATAACTGATTGACCTTGAGAGGAAAAGATAGATATGATATGCACATACTTTAAGGAACGGATAATATAAAGGGGGTTGGGGTAATCATCATCGAATTCCTGCCAGGCGGAACTACTCGAGCATATTGCCTAATCTAATCACAGTCTGTTACACGGAGGAATTGAAAATCACTTGACAAATACTTTATCGATACAATTTACAATAACATTAACTGCCGTTTTAACCGCAAGCACGGGGTCTTTCGATTTTGAGTCCAGTTCCATAGAACGATCGTAACTCTACGAAAGTCGTAACTTTAACACGTACCGTGAGTTCCAGTATTTAGGCCCACCCGAAATTTGCCACATGGACCTAAAAATTGAAGCTCTCCGTATTTAGGCCCTTGGGCTTAAATTAAGATTTAATATTAGAATAGTCTCCTATTTGCCAAATAAGGCCCTTGATCTGAAAAGAAACATGGATATTTCAGATGATACACGAGTTATTACAGAAGTAGTTTGGGAATATTTGTTTCAGTAAATTCAGAATCAGTATACTATGTCTGAGTGGGGGATGGGGATCCATGTTCTATCTGCGGCATTATATTCCATGTGAGGTAGAACAATAAAAACTAGCAAATGCATATGCATGAAAGCCATGATGCGAGTGGAGGAAACAAACAATCTTCACAGTGGCTTTCAACCTAAAACCAACCAACCAATCAACATAGATAACTGTTTATGGATCTAACTAAATATACCATCGGGGCACTGAGGATATGGATGTCTATATATGGATTTGGAAAGTTGACGACCGCGTAATAGGAGTATTAATGTCTGTAACACGCAACCTGAAAATAATTAAAGTACCATTGTGGTTCAAGACACGAGAGTCGAACAAGGTTTTTGGTGTATGGAAGATCTGGGACCGAGATTACGAAACTTTTCTGAGTACAATTTCATGCTCAACTCAACGTTTTGTTAAAAACTATCGTTATATATTTTAATCTTGAGCATAAGCTCGGGACATATGTACCATGAACATAAGGGTTCGATAGGGTGTATACTAGTATTATAATAAAGGCGATTATTTAAGTATGGAATAGAAAGACGAATATCTACACACAGATTGATAATATATATACTAGTATATATATATATATATATATATATATATATATTTATTTATTATGTAGGTCTATTTAAGCCTAAGATTGTATGTATGGATATTGGTTGGTTAGAGTTGAAGTGCTGTAACATATAGGAGTAACACATGAGAATACATTTTAAATAAATAATAAGTAGAGGTTGTTTGGGGGATACAGAATGATGCCTTTTCAATTTATTCAATCCAACAATAGAATAGTTATTACGCTAACGCTTGTATGCCATACAATAAAAGTATTATAACATAAAAGTAATTATTCTGTATTTATCATTGACGATTACTGTGATATATTTTTTAATTACCTTTTCATTTAGCATGTTATGTGTATAATTGCCGAAAATATTACGTTATCCGCAAAGTACCGACATATAAGTATCCAGAATTGCGCTGAAAATATATTGGCTGTATTACCCAATAATACCCACAAGATTATCTTATAGGTTAATATACTATTATATATATTTTCTCAATTTACTAACATGATTAAATTACGTTTTATTTGAGTCTTTCTATGGAAAATGTAGAATTTCACAATATGCAATCATAAGATGATGAACCACGAAAATTAGTTATTTAGAGTTGTACTTAAATAAATAAATAATACACTTTTATTAGCTTAGCATGATATACAGTAGTTATGTTTTACCTATATCGTACCAAACTCTAAGTAAACCTTCAAATTATTATTTATTTTCAGGAGATTAAAGATTTGCACGAAATGCCAACATTAGTGATTGACAGGGTATGGTGTCGATTTCACGCTCGTAAAATCTGGCATTCACCGAGAAACTGGAATTTTGAAATCTATTCCAATGTTTACATCATAAACTGTAATCTGATCAATTGCACGTGCTATCCCCATAAATATCCGATCTCCCATTTCGGTAGATAAAAGTTACTGTTTTAGCAATATCTATCACGAATGTTCATAACTTGTTAATGACAGTAGCTCTTTTCTCTCAACACTGTATAATTAAAGCAACTAAGTAAATACTCTATAAGTAAATTTAGGAATATTTAGGGCAGGTAAAAATAACCCCCTTCTCCCCCTCTCTACCCTCTTATCTGAATTCAAGAGGAAAATTCAAGTCATATTATGAAAATATAGTACGTACACTTTTTATTTATCTACGTAAGCGAAGTGTTAGTGGCTTGAGGTGATTACATGCATATACACATTTAATTATTCCATAACAGAAAAAGTATATATGAAAATATTGAACCAGTGGGTTATGCGGAAAATATAGCCTGTTGCCCAAAATACCTGTGTACGTAGACAACTCAAATGTGCATACTTTCAGGTAAATACATTTGACCATGATATATGTCCACAAACCGTGGATCATGGATGTATGTCTTATTACAAATTAATATTGTGTATTTTGTTTTGTCATTTCAAAACATTGCAACAATATGGCCGAGGAGAAGAGATTTCAAGATTTCAAGAACAAAGTAGAAATGATAAAAGAAAAGTTATCTAATTATAAAATATCATTATTTAAATATGATTTATCATTAACTACACTAATATTTATTTATTAAATTGCTTGACACAATAAAAAATACACTTTTCAACTATTTCTTCACTTCTTCAAAAAAATATTAATGAAATCTAATTTTGATATAAATATATTTCGTTTAAAGAAATACGAGCTAATTCACGAGCTTTAATAATAATGATTAATATGACATTGTATTTAACACCTCTGAGTGTGACAACTAAGTATTATAACTCTGAAAATCTGTTGCAAGACTGGAACTCTAACTCTGACCGAACCTGGGATCAACACGCGAAAACATGTGACATCGATTTGGGAACAAGATCTGTGGTTTTTCGATATTTGAAGGATATCCTTCTCAGATTTCCGATATTTCAAGGCCTGCGGGGTAACAGCGCGCAATAAACTTGCTCGTGTCGTGCTAAGCACCGTCGCCATCTTGTCGTATATTAAACGCGAAGCTTTCACGCTGTGGAATGCCACAAAACCACCTTTTGATATATGTGGTTTCTAAATTGCTAAAAAAATATAAAATTAAATAAAACTGTCTACAGAAATATGTCCTGTATTTTAACCTTTTAGTAAATCAATGCTTGAAGATAACTAGACGAATTTAATGTTTCGACATGATATATTCAAGAAATGATTTTTTTAAAAGAATTTATAGTCTGTATTATTATTGTTATTATTATTATTATTAGTAGTAGTAGTAGTAGCATTATTATTAATATTATTATTATTATTAGTAGTAGTAGTAGTAGTGGTGTAGTAGTAGTAGTAGTAGTAGTAGTAGTAGTAGTAGTAGTAGTAGTAGTAGTAGTAATAGTGTTATAATATATTATATATTAGTATTGTTGTATTATCATCATTATAATGTTGGCTTCAGGAAACTAATGTTTTGAAGTAAGAAACCGACTGAAATGTTGTAGGCCTAATAGAATAATTTACACAGAATGCATTGTTACTACAACTGAATAATGTAGACTAACGTAGACTGATCTATGTCTTATTAGTATAGACTCAAATATTTAAACTAAAATTCATGAAAATTAAATATTAGTGAAAGTAAAAAGTTAAAGATACATGAAAATACATAAGGCTACCGATCTAGACCCTATAATATTACTCTGAATTGTGTTATGTTTAAATATAACAAAATTATAACAAATAAACAAAGAAAACACTGTCAGTGAACATACAATTGTAAACAGTATCAAATACACGTACAATATTGACCCTAATTGATTAAAAATTCTTCAGGACGTTATTAAGAAGAAAGTGCCACGTACACATTAAAGCACACTACACCGCGGCCAAACTCGCCGCACCAACGGTACCCATTTCCTCGATCCCCGGCCCGAGTTCATCAACCAGGAAACTTCAGAGTCACTTTCTTATAAATACTCTCTATTTGAAATCAATGTGTTTTCTTTAAAGCCTCAAATGGAAAGACAAGACATACGGGTGCAGATTGTTGGAGAAAATCAACGAAGCAAACAAAGAGGAAAGTAAAAGAAAACATATTTATCTGCTAGAAATTCTCGTCTTTAAATGGTGTCAATCCAAGCGGCTTTTCTGGGCTCTGAGTGGGGTATTAGAGGACGGTGTCGTTGCAGTGTTGATGTCCATGATACGGAAACAGGAAGATTGATTTGGGGATCGAGAGGGATTTTCCGCGTCGTTAGCGAGATATGCGCTGTGTACAGGACTGAATAGGAAGTTTGTATACTGGTATGTACTCTGAACAGTAGATACATGTATAGATAAAGTCTGGTGTGGTATATGGTGTGGGTGGTGTGCTTTGGTGGGTAGTAGCAGCATGGGGTGTTATTAGGCAGGGTGGGGGCTATGTGTGGATGCACTGTTAAGATGGTGTACGTAACGGGTATACTTATAAATGTACTATGGCGTCGTGCATGACTACTACTACTACTACTACTACTGCTGCTACTACTACTACTACTGCTGCTACTACTACTTCTACTACTACTACTGCTGCTGCTACTACTACTACTACTACTACTTCTACTACTACTACTGCTGCTGCTACTACTACTACTACTACTACTACTATTATTACTACTACTACTACTACTACTACTACTACTACAACTTACTACTACAACTACAATTATTTTTATTATTATTATTACTATTACTACTACTATCATCATCATCATCATTATTCTTTATATTCTTATTAGTATTAGTATTATTTGTCAGTATTATCGTTATCATTAGTATCATCATCATAATCATCAGCAGCATAATCATCATCACCACTAACAACACTAGCATCATCATCACAATCACCACCAACACTAGAATCATCATCATCATCACCATCACCACCGACCCTAGAATCATCATCATCGAATATATATTGGACATTTTATAGGAAAGATTAAGATCATGATATATGAAACAAAGTTCAGATTGTAAAAGTTCCTCTTTGTTTGCGTCGTTGATTTTTCTCCAACAACATGCACACGTATGTTGAAGTGCTAAATGGGCTGAAACTGGATAACAAAATAATGTTTACAGAGGAAATATTGCGACATAAATGTGAATAGTTTTCTTTTATAATGAACCAAAAAATATAGATTTCGTATACATAACTCAGTATATGATATCAATTAATACAACCATACGAATGCAGGTATATATGAACAGCGAGAGACTAAAATCAATCACCATGTATATTACTTGTTACATTTGCTATGATATTGTTCTTCAGTATGTTTTAGTTGATTTGTTTAAGCAAAAAAATACAATAAATATTCAACAGCCAAGATATAATTATTATGCTTGCTTGCCATGTTTATGGGACATTAAATGTAAACAACAAGTAGCATTACACATACTTATGAATACTGGAGAAAAAAACAACACTTTTATGGTAGACAGCCGGACAAAATATTGAATTTTAGAATCCGGTTTTATAGAAATTCTGTAGATATTATTTTTATCTCTTTTATTTTTATATATATATATTTTAATTTTAATTTTATATATATTATTTTTAGAATCCGGTTTTATAGAAATTCTGTAGATATTATTTTTATCTCTGACTATCTCGAATAATGGCAACGTCCATACTAATATTGATCGAAAAGCATAATAGAACTTAAAACTGTAATGCCTTAGACAACATTACAATATATACATTTCTGTGTATAATCACTCAAACAAACAAACAAACTATAGTTTCTAAAGATTGAACATGGACTATACTTTCTCGCGTTAATAAAACATTTCAACGAACAGGGACATTCAGTTTCTAATGATATATAACTTTATAATATTACTATTTGTTTCAGAGTAATTAAAATATGTCATCATATAGTTAATTTAGTACTTACGGTAATTACAATTTTATTATTTTTCAAGGAATTTTGATACGATCTATACCAGTGACGTATAAGATCATACTATTGAATGCTTCATACCTAGAATGCTTCATCTATAACCAAATAGTTTATTATTGTGTCTTATGCATTTACATATAACATATACAAAGTATTTAAGACAATTTACATCAGCACAGGGCCTAAGTTGGCCTAAAAGACAACAGTTGAAGTACATTTATAAATTAATACCACAGCATATAAGCATGAATGTATATAATGTTAGACGCTAAAAATGTACTACGTGAAATTACGTGAAATTAATTAGAGTATATATA
>JAUTBR010143958.1:0-10358 GCA_032361205.1 Pseudorimula midatlantica
TCTCTCTCTCTCTCTCTCTCTCTCTCACACACACACACACACACACACACACACACACACACACACACACACATACATACACACATACATACACACACACACACAGAAACACACACACACACACACACACAGAAACACACACACACAGAAGCACACACACACACGTACACACCAACACGCACACACCAACACACACACCAACACACACACACACACATTGTTACACGACCTTTCCTTTACTTACACACAATGCACATGCCAATACAATGGAGGTAGTGCATGGTATTATATCTACTAGTAACTACTATATTAAACAATCAATCATCTGTGTTTTTATCCAACAGTGTCCACTGCGTCGAACATTCGACTCCATAGAGAAACTGGTCATAGCCCCAATACGATCAGAGCACTGCCCAGCACCGGAAACGGAAGTCTACGGGCCACAGTCATTCGAACAAATACCCGGACCAAAGGGCTTGCCATTCATCGGAACTATACTGGATTATTTCAAGAAAGACGGCCTCCGTTTTGACAAAATGTTCGAGGTGAGAGAAATCAAAGCCATGTTGTTTATCCGTATTGTTAACAGCATAATTATTAATTATATGTGTTAGAACATAAAATAAGCATGCAAAACCATGCCAAAACGTTACGGGTAAAATAAAAGCGGAAACATTGTCCTGTCATTATCATCTACTAGTATTTGTCAATGTTTTAGGTTGCAGCTCGTAATGAAAGTTTATACATGTTAATGTCTTAAGAAGATAGCCCATACATAGAATAGGACATTCCAATTGTAGGCTTACAGACAACGATCTCTAGAATACGGGCCAATCTACAAGGAGAGCTTTGGGCCCATCACAAACGTGGTGATCAGCGATCCAGTAGAGTACCAGAAGATAATGAGAGCCGAGAACAGAACGCCATGCCGTCGGGAGATGGAACCAATGGCCCACTACAGGAATCAGAAGGGGATTGGACTTGGACTTGTCAACTCGTAAGTGTAGATACCAAAATCCAAAGATATGTATTTTCTTAAAGCGGAATACCATCTATTAAACGTGGATACAGAAACATGCGTAAGTAAAAAGGCGGATCTGTTTATTCGGCCAAATCTGACGTCATCCATCCTCGCACTTAATTCCGTTCATGGCTCACTCCATGTTGTGAGTCATGAATGGGCTAAACTCATGTTTCAAACTAATTATATACAACTGTAAATGCCATAGATCTAGAGGACTTCGTACTATTTATTGTATTTAAGTTTCAAATAATTTTAACGACTTTATGCAATTATTCAGTGATACAGCATTATGTTCCACTGAACGATCGTAACCCTACGAGAGTCGTACTTCTACACACCGGGGGTGCGTTCAATGACATCCGTGAGTGCTATCCAGCGGCTTACAAAACTAGCTACTGTCAAGAGTTGTATGAACCGTACAGTTTAACTAAGCGGCTGTCTCTGCCCTGTGCTGATTGAACGCACTCTAGGTATGCATGCACATGTATACAGTGTCGTTCTATGGAGCCTAGGTTTGATCCTAATGGAAACTCTTGCATTTAATTAGGGATTTTACGTCCGCGGCCAGCGTAGCTGATATTTAGCGGACGGGGTGTGCAAACTCTGTTAATTTCGATTCCTCATTCATTATTCAGACAAGGCGAGGAATGGCACAGATATCGAACCGTGGTCAGCAAGAAGATGCTCAAGTTGAAGGAGGTCATGGACTTCTGTCAGCCAATGAACGAGGTGGGAGATGACTTCATTACGAGGCTGAAGGATGTCAGTGACGTCACCACGAAAGAAGTCCCTGAACTCGAGAAGGAAATATTCAAATGGGCCATGGAATGTGAGAAGAGTTTGAATACTTTCATGTTTGTTTTGTTTTTCACCGCGGTTTCCGGGTGTCTGGAAACGAATCTGGAAGCATGTGCATATTCCACGACTAACAATCATATTAAATATATTGTATTTACAGTTAATAACATATAATTTCTCATAGATAATTCTTTATCTCCATGCTCAGTTTATGAGTCATGGAACCGGACTATGCCATTGATGCTGGCGGCGTTTCACAATCCAGACACTTCTTAACCGAACAGGCTTGCATGTTGCAGCTATTGGCACCTTCCTGTTCGAAGAGCGTATTGGTTGTCTGGACAGTAACCCTCCGGACAAGGCCCAGTCGTTTATAGACAACCTTAAAGGACAATTCCAGCTGATGCAGCCCCTCATGTACAACATTCCCATCTACAAGTTCTTCGCCACCAAATTGTGGAAACAATACGAAGCCTACTCAGACAACGTCATGGAGTGCGGGAGATACTTCGTAGACAAGGTATGCACACCGCTACTTTGTTTGTGTAATAATATGACATTACCGTTTTGGAAATATACTCTGTAGGATTGACATTTTTCTAATGGCACTGCATTCATGAATTAAAGTCAACTGACTATAACATTCAATACAGTTATTTTGTAAGGTTCCAAAATGATCACCTACGATTACGTACAATTATGACACTTACGGTTTTCATTGTGTTGTCTAGAGAAAATGAAGGCTACTAATAACAACATTTGTTAACGCTTCTTGCAGCTTGAGCTACAAAATTTGGTGGTTCTTCAAAAGTCTATCTTTACTGGATTAAATTGTGTTGGTATACTGCAAGTTACTGTTCATCACATCCCTATGCGTTGATAGTTCTTTGTTTGATCTTCAGAACGTTCTGCACAATTCAATGTATTGATGGTTCTTTGTTTGATCTGCAGAAAGTGCTTCAGAACTCAATGCGTTGACCGCTCTTATTGTTTGATCTTCACAAAGTAAAGGGTCTTCTTTATTCTAGATTTTGGCAGTTCTTATTGTTTGATCTTAAGAAAGTGAAGGTTCTTCTTAATTCAATAGTTTGGCAGTTCTTATTGTTTGATCTACAGAACGTTGCCCAGAACACAATGTGTTAACGCTGTTCTGGCAGCAGGTTCTTCAGAATTCAATGTGTTGACCGTTCTTCGTGTTTGATCTGCAGAAAGTGAAGGCTCTTCAGAACTCGATGAACTCAGGAGATGGCCAGGAGAAGGGATCCTTCCTCACACACTTGCTGTCCCAGGAGACCTTGTCACAAAAAGAAGTCGCAGAAACCGCTGTAGACCTAATGATGGCTGCCGTTGAAACGGTATGACTAATTTCAAGAAGACGTCCCCCCAAGTCTTTATTTACTTAAAACATGTTACTAGTATTGAACATTGAAAGGATTCGGATAATTATGAAAAAAACAACTTAATTGAACCCGCTGTTGAAAGTGAAATATGTTCAAATATGCCTACTATGTTATATACAAAACACAAAAAGATGTCGTTGACTAATTAATTACACCATTATACGATACTGCTTTGAGGGAGTATATAATAGGCTACATTTTTCGATCATCTATTCTTCAATCGTCCATAAATATAATCAATGTAGTCTGAATCCGCATCCAATTGGAGTACAATGTGCATGTGTATATCCATATAAAGTACGATAATTATCAATTGAAAAAATTAAACATGAATATATATGTGTCAGACCTAAGCCATGTTCAAATTGTGACACTACATACTAGTTTATTACAACTATTCTTATATCCACACTTCTCGATGCAGACGTCCAATGCCACCGTGTGGTGCTTATACAACCTGGCTAAGAACCCAGAAGTCCAGGAGAAGATGTACTCAGAGATCAACAAAGCTGTCCCCGACAACGCAGAGATCACACCCAAGGGTCTCTCCAAGCTGGGCTATGTCAAGGCAGTCCTCAAGGAGACGTTCAGGTATGCTATATTAAGCCTAATGCGTCCCATCTTCGCACTTAATTCTGTTCCGGACTAACTTCATCTCACGTGGTACCGCTGGCACACGTTTGGAGGAAAACCTGTGCGAACAGCCAACCAATTAAAACAATTTCCCTATGAAATTGGTGTAACATATCCATATATAAATAGACTGTATCATTGTTCTGACTTATCGCATTGTGAATGTTTTATTCCAGACTTTATCCAATCACGTTTGCAACAAGCAGAATTCTCCCAGAAAAACTTGAAGTTGCCGGTTTCGAGATTCCCGAGGGGGTATGTATATAACCTATGCTTTTCGGACGTTACTCCATAATAACGTAAACGTATCTTCTTTTCGTCTTTCTTTAAAGAAAGTTCCAGACTCCTAGTTTTTGCATCACTTAATAAACGTTGCTATCATAAAATAACTTAATTGACAATAGCACTTATTTAACATGAAAGATAAATGCATGCCCAATTAGTTTTACCTTTTACATTTTGACCACTCTTAACACAGTTTTCAACGCAGCTATAGGTCACTTCGTCGTCTGGTTGATTTGCACCCGCTATTTTTTATAATACCGATTTATCGTTCTATATTATAGACACACGTACAGGCCAACCTCTACGGGATGTTCCGTGACCCCGAACTGTACCCGGAACCGGAAGTATTCAAACCAGAGAGATGGATGCGCGGTTACACCGACAACAACCAGAAGGCGCTCTCAAATCTCATCTGGGGTCATGGAGCCCGGATGTGTATCGGCCGCAGGTTCGCGGAACAGGAAATCCATATAGCCCTCACAAAGGTTAGCATCAGTAGGACTAATACATTAGGATCAGTTCAATGCTAAGATGTTGGTTAATGATATTACTTGGCGAACTTTAATTTAGTTTATCTGTGATGATTCAATTGGTATGTAAATTGTATTGCCAGGCCCCGAAATTACGAAACTTCTCCGAGTATGATTCCATACTCAGTTGTGTTCATAAAACGTCATGTGACGTCATAGCCTGAGTACGTTTTTGAGTCTCGGGCTATGACGTCACATGACGTTTTATTAACAACATTTTGAGTTGAGAATGAAATCGTACTCAGAAAGATTTCGTAATCTCGGGCCCAGGGCACGCCTGTACAAAACAGTGCAACTCTAAGCAAACCGTATCTCCAACGTTAGCCACTGACGACACACTTACTCTAATTACGCCGTTTCGTATAGGAAGGCCAAAGTCCTTGAATGTCAAATACTTTGCAGTAATTCCTTTCCACTTTTGATAGTAAAGATTAGACATTAAAGAAGTAACTATTTGGACTTATATTGACAATCTAATTTACATACCATTGATTTCAACTACGACATATAAACTAGATGAATGCTTAATTAACGCAACGATTTGTAGAACTACCATAGCAAATGCATGTTCAGAATCTAATCATTGGCAAAGACGTTTCGTGGCAATCTTTTCGATTTATAAAATATTTTGACATTTTAGAAAAAAATGGCAGTAGGACTAGATAGACTATAAGCCACGTTATCTAACTCCTACACACGTTGTCAAGCGAAACTCGGAGTTCTAACCTTCCCTGGAGCGAGATGACGAGACAGATGTGTTCTCAACTGTATACTATATAAGTCTCAAATGGCTGGGTCGTGTGGTTTTTTTAAATCGTCATCATTGTATGTTACCATTATATTGTCATTCATCACATGACACCTACATAGACATTCATTCGTTTTCTATTATAAACCATGCGGACGGTATGTTTCAGATTGTCCAGAACTTCCGACTAGAATACCATCATGAAGACCTGGAGCCTGTTCTGAACACCGTCATGACACCTGACCGTCCAGCACGAATCAGTTTTGTTCCCAGACACTGAGCAACAACTAGACAATGCGTGACGTACCCGGTGTCATCCTCGAGATACTGGCCATTGCGACTACACTACTACACTACTATAGTATTTGACGTATGTAAGGAGACACACTATGATGGTGTTCGAGGATGACCCGGTATATATTTCAACACACTGCCATACACTAACTCTTGTACGTGTTAGAAACTGGAGTATAATGGCCAGAAACTAACGCAAAATAAATATCCGATAAAACTTATTGTAATATTAGTCGGAGGTAAGATACAGTATGTATTATGGGTCTTGATATTTTTACGATTATTTCAATAGAGTTTAATGGCAATGTCTTTTACGATTTTCTTTCTATACAGATTAAATGACAATGGCTTTTACGATTTTCTTTCTATACAGATTAAATGACAATGGCTTTTACGATTTTCTTTCTATACAGATTAAATGACAATGGCTTTTACGATTTTCTTTCTATAAAGTTTAAATAACAATGGCTTTTACGATTTTCTTTCTATAAAGTTTAAATGACAATGGCTTTTACGATTTTCCTTCTATAAAGTTTAAATGACAATGGTTGCAAAAACCATTGGACACATAGGTTTGCAGGCAATTGACATTAATGAACACTTAGATAATTTATGGATTTGACAATTACCTACAATAAGCACGTGTTCCCTCTGATATAGACAATAGCGTTCTGTTGACAGAACGATCGTAGCGCTACGAGTGTCATAACTAAATGCATTTACAGGATGGAGGCTACTTGTACAACTCTCATAGGCTACGACCATGTTGCGAAAAAGGGGGACTCGGGGCCCATTCCACATAACAATCATAGCGCTACGAGAGTCGTAACTCCTGTACGTTAGCATGGAGTTGCTAAGGAGTTACGACATCTCGTAGCACTACGGCTGTTCTGTGAAAAGGACTCCCAGTTTATGACTAACTACAGTGTCATTTCACAATCCTCTGTTAATCTAGTATACAAGGCGGGCTATTCTCGAAACGTTCTTACCAACTCCTTTGCCTAAGAATGATTCGTAGCCATACTAAGAATCGTTAAGAACTGTTCTTAGGCTAAGAAGTTAGTAAGAACGTTTCGGGAGTAGGGCCCCTGTTATATAAGGACCGACAGTAGAATGCCAATAAAACTAATTAGTAGAGTGATTCACTGTCAAGCCTCTGATATTAGTAATCTCGCGGCAGTGTGTTGTAATATATCCATTGTATACGTTACTGGTGGTTTTATTTAGTTTCATTTGGAACTAAAGAAAACTGTCACAACTTGGCGAAGCGCTTCACAAACCAAAACATAGAGATGCTAGCCAGTTTGTGAAAATAATACTACATTTCGTTGGTTTGTGATGCGCTTCTTCGCTTTTAGTCTGTGATCTTTGCTTTTCAAATACAACAAATCTGACCTTTTGATACAATTTTGCTTTTATGGATATCTTATATTCATGTCACCCCCGAACTGACATCAGACCCTGTTTTGAGGTCTACGCCCGAACGAGGACGAATGTTTCCCCATCCTTAACACACGGAGACGCATTGTCTTCTCTTTCATACGCTACTTCAGAAGTCAATGGGCCCGTGTTTTAAGGATGACTTTCCCTATGCATTTGTGTTTTTCTCAAATGCTGGGTTATCATATACCCTGATATTGAAATGACCCCAATCCCAAATTAATGACACGTTTGTTGCGATCTCATTACAATCAGCTTTCGTTCCTCGTATGTTTTTGATTGACTTCGTCGCCACGCCAGCGACTGACTGTCTATCTAAATATCTGGGTATAGTCAATTTCGGGTCCGATTTGAATGAGATTGCCATTTTTGTTTGTTTGGGGAAGGTACTCTTTCCGAAGTTTGTAAATGACATGCATTTCACCTCTTGCAACACGCATGCATCCTTGCTCTAAAGGTTCCGACTTCCGATTCACTATCCTGGTTTTAATTTTCGAAAGTTCATCTGACCTTGTCTGACTTGCCGTGGATGTCTGCAATAATCCGGGACCGTATTTCAGCTATCTATATAATTTACGAGAGCACTATGGCCTCTTATTAGATACGAGAGCTTAATGATAGGGTATCCGCGTGTTAGAGAGCATACGGCTACCTAGGCAAGAACTCGTACTAAAACCAGGCATCACTGCGAAGCTATAGAAGGAACCATTTGAGCAAGGAGGGAAATGTTTGACAGCAACAAAATGGTTAGGGTGTCCTGTCCCAGGATCCTAGTAACAGGACCAGACAGGACACTTTCAGCTCGGGTGCCTTCTTTATTTTTGAGCATCCACGTTAGGTGTCCTGCCCTGGGAAACTAACACGACACCTAACCTTTCTTTGCTGTTTGCTGCATTAATTTAGCAAAATGCACGCTCGCACCCCGACGGTGCTTAATTCCGTTCAGGACCCACTTCACATGGTACCCCTGGCAAACATCTAGAGGGAAACCTGCGCAAACAGACAACCAATAATGTTCCCGATGAATTTGGTGTAACAATCTCTCCAATGAAAAATATGTTATAATTGTTCTATTTGTATCTTCTAACCTGTTTGTGCAAATCTTTCTCTAGATGTGAGTCCTGAACGGAATTAAGTACCACCCGAGTGCGAGGATGAGCATGATATAATAGTTTAATTATTTCGACGGAAGAGAAGCTTCGAATTTGTGACCCCGACCATGTCAAGTGCCATCCTCGATACATAGATTCAGCGACTACTGTTTCATACGCTACACCCCAGCGCATGTGTAAAAGAGACGCTGGGACTGTGATTTAGAGGATGGCCAATAATGATGAAGTGTACCGGTATTACAAATACGTACTTTCGTAGTGGTGAAATCGCACACCAGATGCTATGTAAACTTAAAGGCATACAACCATAGCTGATCTGCTTAACGACCCGGCAATACCTGTATTTGATTTGTCCACACAAATACTCCAGTCTACTAGCCACGTATTCTTCACGTCCCTCTGACTCTGTCTGCCAACATTTTCATTATTCATTTGAATCCCTTGACAGGCCCATGTCCTCGAAACACATACCCGTGTACAAGTAACTAACGGATATACGGTGATATATACCATGATAATGTGCTTTTATCTCCGACATTAGCAACGGTGTATGTGGTTGTATGCCTTTAATTTTATGTAAAACGTTGAATACCTCCTATATTTATTTGGATAGTCGTACATTTTCAAACTGGTATCGTAAACAGTGTAACACCCATGGATAGGCCTATGTCTGGGGAAATTTCACAAAGCGATAGTAATACCAGAACCAATGCAAACAGAATTACTTTAGAAACTGACTTGCAAATACTTTGTAGGTTTACAATCGCTGTGTGAAAATAACTCATGATTAATATTCTTGTTCATGTGCAGAGTTTGTAAAACTATCAAACTACTAGAATATTAATTTTAATGAAAAAGTATCTAGATCTGAAAAAGAGAGAGAAAACGTACCCATTATCTACGTAATCAGATGTTCTATATTATTTTCTAAAATTATTTTAATTATTTTAATGAATTCAAATTCTTTCCAAAATTAAAGTGAAAATTATACAAACATTTAAAAAAACACATTACATCAGTAATGTATTGGGAGTTCCGTTTTAAATCAAAATTTTATATTCATTCTCATCGATACATGTATTATTAATTTCCCGAACTCTAATTACGTCTAATATGGGTACTCAATGTGTGTGCGTGTGTTATTCCTCACATTTAAAACCGGCCTAATTTAGTTGAACTCCTTGTTAGTTTCATGTACATTTATATATTTCGAAATCCACATTACAGCCATTTATAACGCAAAGATATATTTAATTCTGTCTGTAAACCCCGGTGTCGAAATTTGAGCAAGTTTCTTTTTGATTGAGTGTACGTGCAACCACGTTTGGCTGTTAACTATATCATATATTACTGTGGCAGTTCATTTTCGGAATTCAGACCTTAAATTATAGAACCAATTTAAATTTGCCTTTTGTTCAATAAAAATAATATGAGTGAATGAGAAACCATCGTTTCTGTTGATTTTAAGACATGTTGGCGTTCTGTCTTCTGAGGAGGTGATCACGATGCGAAGACGTCCATGAGACGATGCTGATTACACAATTCCGAATAGCTGCACGATCGCATGAAGGTGTTGAAGTGGACTATCCTCGAAACATCTGCCATTATGCCCAATTACTATTCGCCCAATATTTAACGGACAATAGAGAGGTTTCGCAACACTACGGTTACCATTACGGATACGGTTAGGTCATCAGTTTGTACGTAGTATGTGTCATAATGTGACGTCTGAGACTCGCCCTACGTGTAGTTTCCCGTGTTTGTTGGGCGACTATCTAGCCTGCTACAAGTAATATATATAAGCAATTACTGTTAAATAATTAAAGTAAGTGAAGGTATTTCTACACAGTTTCTAACATAGGTAACGGTACGTTTGCGAAACCCCTCTATTACGGAGACTATGAGCCTGTTGTTGGACGGTTGTTAAGGCGACCAAAAGCCTGTTGTTCGGGGATAGAAGTGAACACGAGATCCCTCATTGTGGCTGCAAGTGGAACGAATTCTATTTATAGACGTGCCCAGTTTACTGATTTCGGTGATAAGCGCGTAGGGTAAATGTGCATGATTGTTGTCTTTTTTACGTACCTTACGTTG
>JAUTBR010144003.1:0-10349 GCA_032361205.1 Pseudorimula midatlantica
ACTACTTGTGTAGTCAAAAGAAATGCATTTATTTTCAGGTGAAACCGTGCTAGACGACCATATCGGTCAACCAACTGATATTATGCCTTTAAATAAAAGTACATTAGGAAAAAAAATATATATATAAATATATTTTAAAATATACATATATATTTTAACACATAATGGCCCGATTCAAGTGCCTGTGATGTGGGGGTGTAATGCTCAGATGGTGTGGTTGTTAATCTGCTAGTTCTTGTTTAGTGTATGTTCGTTTGCGTCATTTCATACTTCAGTTTTACATTGTTCAATCCATGGGCGCCGCCATCTTGAGTTGGTGTATAAATCTATTTTACGTTCGGCTGAAGATAGTTATATAGGCCTACTGTGCATATGCTTTTTATGTAACCTGTGACAGAAACAAATATCTCGAATAAGTGGTCATACTGCATGCTAAAACATAACTGAGTGTAATTTATTACTTAGAAATAGTTTATAATTTTTATAGTTTTATAGTTTATAATTTTTGACTAGTAGTAGGCTATTCTAGTGTAATAATGAATATCATAATATGCATGCAAAGATACATTTGACTGTATTGCCCAAACAATATTCCGTTCGCACTAATATTATATGATTATATTGCGTTGACATCTCGTCTATTGATCGTACAAGTGCATGCCAACGCATTGCCTTGTAATCCACTTCTAAGACGCTGCCATTGGTCTCTGTGCAACCCGGCACCTCATTACTGCATACATCTGACATTAACCATGATAACGACGTGGCAACAAACATACTGACACTATAATAGGAAACCAAGCTCAATTGTGACGGAAACCCAGTTACCGTTACCCGAATCCATGATTACAGTCTTACGTACACCAGAGGCGAGCGGTTTAATCAGTGGCGACAACAAAATATTCTATTGAAATTTGTCGTTGCGAATTTCTCTTTTGGTGTGCAAGCATATAGATAAACAGCTGATAAATGACAAGGTTCTATTCTCAGAACGTAAATCGTTGAGTGTGTCGCTTCTGGTGTACCGGGGCCTTAACACGCGTGTTTCAACGTCATTTTGTTCCAGATGTAACGTTTCCAAACATTTCCGTTTTGTAAATTGCGACTTTGATACTTGCATGTTTGTATCATAACAATGTATCCTTGGCCTTAACCGTTGATAGGAACATATTTAGTTGGTAGGAATGTATTAGGAACGTCACCAGACGAGATCGAGAATATTCGAGATTATAAGTATGTGATATAAGATTTATATTGTTGTAAATTGTGTCTTGATGAACACACGCCGTGATGTTAACGACAGAATTGATATATACTGTGCATGTATTTGTTGAATACAGATGATGAATGCTGCATTAAATAGCATGCCAGTGGGTAATTTATCGTACGGTATATACACCTTGAAATATGACGTGTCGATTCAACGTTCTCATACAATGATGTATCAAACGTTTTCTAAACAAATTCAATTTATAGTAAATCGTCTATTTGCATACTAGGGCGAGATACTCTATCGTTGATATGATATGGCTGTCGGAACTTCTCGGCCTAAATACATAGATATTACAGAATACACTTAGGATTATCAAACATATATTTATTGTATAAATAAAAATTAAATAAACAAAGTTATGCCATAATCAACAATCTTAAACAAATTAATTGTGAAATAAACTGTTCAATGAAACTCTTCAATTAAAATAATTGATTCTACGCATATATTCTCGCACATAATCAGAATCGTATTGCTCATTTTGCTCCGAGAAACATCAGTTTTGTTCATGATTTGTTCAAACATCTTCAAATTCAAATTATATATAAAATACAAAAATCTTTCGAATTATTAAATTACGGGTGAAACTCTTCAATTAAAATAATTGATTCTACGCATATATTCTCGCACATAATCAGAATCGTATTGCTTATTTTGCTCTGAGAAACATCAGTTTTGTTCATGATTTGTTCAAACATCTTCAGATTCAAATTACTGTATACTAGTATATATATAAAATACACAAATCTTTCGAATTATTAAATTACGGGTGAAACTCTTCAATTAAAATAATGATTGATTCTACGCATATATTCTCGCACATAATCAGAATCGTATTGCTTATTTTGCTCTGAGAAACATCAGTTTTGTTCATGATTTGTTCAAACATCTTCAAATTCAATTTATATATAAAATACAAATAATCTTTCGAATTATTAAATCATGTCTGACGTTTTGCCTTTCTCCGAAGCAGGGTTGTTTCCAAGTTCTTGGTCTCTTCACCATTCTTCTTGAACTTCTTGGTCTCCATGGTGACATGCTCTCCAAACGCCTCAGTCCTGTCCGCAGCCACAGCGACATGAGAATCCTGTATCTTTAACGTATGAAATGGCAGATTCTCGTAATGCTGCTTTTTCGTGGGAAGGTGGTGGATGTAATGACGCATACAAAACGGCATGAAGGCCTTTTCTTCTGGAACGCCCCGGATTTTCCTATGTGTTTTCTGCTTCCTAGCGTAGAATCCCACACATAAGTTATGGCCTTCTGGAAGCTTAGTTTTAATCCTGATCAGTTCCCGTCTAATTCGGAGTATCTCATCGTAGTGAAACCTCTCTGCTGCCTTCCTGTATTTATATATGATGTCCTCCTGGATTACCAGACGACTTTCCAGCTGAGAGTTCATCACGCGCGTCCTCTTACGAAGGGCAACGTCTAGTTTGATGTAGATGTTTGGGCATATGGCACGGTTCACGGGGTGGTCAGTTTCATCCGAAGGCATATTTTATTCACGTGGATAATATACCAATATTATTTGATATTGTCCATGTAATGCCTAATATTGGCAAATATCATAAAGTGCATCCCCAGCAATGTGTTCTATAATTTGGTTATGATGGTTCGCTTTATTAATCCATCTCGTTTAGATTATCGTCATAATTTCATGGTCAATCATTTTTTAATGAAAGCACCGTCATGTCACACTTGATTCGAAAAAGCAACCCCATCTTCGATTTAGAGGCGTCCGTTAAAGGTTGCGATTAGCTTTACATAACTTGGTATTTGTTGGCGTATTATCGTAACATGTATTTTAAGAAAATGGAAAAGTCCGTACGTGTTAATAAAAACGAATAATTATTTAAACGTAGGTTTTTTCTTTTCTTAATGTGGAATAACGATCAGGAGTAATTTAGTCAACAGTCGTGGAATGTAATCCTAAAATCCGTGTGGTTCCGCGATCTTGAAGACTAAAGTGTCCGACTTTGCGATATGATAAATGTGAGGAAGTGAACATAGTTTTATTTTATTAAGAACCATCATCACTCCTATAGGCGTGGTGTACACTGCATACAAACACTAAGAACATGAGATTAATCTAAACATATTTTATGATCATGATGCAAACACAAAACTGTAAAAGTGAAAGTTGATGAGAGTAGTTCCCCTTGAAATCCTACTAAATATCGAAAACGCACTGTTTCTTTTACGAAATGGGATTTGTTTTAAACAAAACTTTTGACGTATTTAAAAAAAACCATTCGGTAGCTTGTTTCTATTTCGATTTTATGTCATTGATTGATAACTTAAATTAAGCTTACCTAATTGTTTATGGAAAACAATTATGTACGTGTTTTGGTTTTGGTTTTCTGCAATGCCTTGAAAAGACCTTGAATATTGAACATTAGGCTAATACTATTATTAATAATATTAGTAATAGGTCAGTAGAAAACCAAATTTTGCATTAAAATGAAAGATATAGGTAAGTAGTATTTAAAATAAAAACCTTACTAAAATCTACCTTGGGCTAAAAATCTTACAGCCATTTTTTGTTTTGTGTCTAGGTCCGCCATATGTTTCTTTCATAATGAGTAGTTGTGTACTGATGGCATCAGCAATATAATATAAAACTACTTATAATACCAAAACAAAAACCTACTACACTGTAGATCTATACCATTTCTTGTTTTAATGTAGATATAAAATGGTTGGATGGACCATCTGTAATAATCACAAATCATGGAACAATTAAAATACAATACAAGTATCCTTGCAATACAATACAACAATACAATTATCCTTACAATACAATACAATTATCCTTACAAAACAATACAATTATCCTTACAAATATATTTAGAACATTCTAAACTATTCAAGTGCGTCTTGACAGATGAATTCAAAATTGATTTACAATCGATGATTACTTTATAGGAATCAATATAACATCCCAGGGGTTAAATGTAATTATTGTATGAATCAAAATCAAATAAAAAAATCAATCTTGTTTGTATTTCAATTTGTCGAACGAAAAAGCATCGGTTATAACATGATTCAAATTTGATCAAGCATACTTTGCACGGTATATCATTGTGAATTACGGAACAACTAGGTAGACCTATTTATAGATATTTTTCACATAGAATAAAAATCACATTGCCCATTACTGCGGCTCATTGATCTGTGCATTTACACGCCAATGTGTTCAAGCACCATGACAACATTCTCAACAAATGTTTCCAAATTGATCACCGGGAAGCGGGAAGTATGGCCTTTGGTTTCACCTGCATGGTTAGTGGACTGGCGCTCGCTGAAACTTCCGGCCCGACATCAGCCACTGCTGTCCCGACTTGAGCCACTCCTGAGTCCATTACAACATCTCTAACCGTCACGGCTCCATTAACATCCAGGCCACTGGGAGAAGCAGCCAAAATCTGCACCACATTTTCGTCCACGACCGGAAATGGCGGGATCGGCGAGGGTTGCCTATAATACATCTTCTTCGTGGAAAGATGATGAATAAAATGACGTTCACAAAACGGCATGTAGGGCTTTTCTTCAGGAATGCCCTTCATTTTGCGAGGAGTTTTGTTCTGCCTTGGGAAGTATCCTAGACAGAAGTTGCGGACGTTTCCCACTGCCGGAAGTCTGTTATTGATCTTGAGCAGGTCCTGTCGGACCCGGAAAGACTCCTCCTTGTGGTACCTCTCGGCGGCACGTCGGTATTTGTTGAGAACCTTCTCCTGAAGTATCAGGCGTTTGTCCAGCTGGGTGTTTATAACTCGCGTCCTCTCTCGTAGATCCGCGTCCAGCTTGTTGTAGATATCCGGCAATAAGGCATTGTTCACAGGGGGAGGGTTATTGGTATCCATATCAGATCACACCTTAAAAACGATCTCCATCCATTTGAACTATAATATCAAAGTACCAGAAGCATGCACCAATACTCTAGTCTAGTGTAGCACTTGATTTGAAGTCCAATATCAAGGCTTACCGTATCCAAAAAGCCATGATAAATTTATGTCCAATATGGGTTGGCGATCATCAAGTGTATGTCCGATTTGGCGTTTGTAACTGTTTTATATAATGATCCGCTGTTAATCCGTGTTTACCTTGGAGATCGGCAGATTCCATGGTCAATCAAGTTTCGATGTCAGCATCGTACATATATCACAGTTGAAATAAAATATTAAAATATTCGTTTTCAACATTCATTCAACTCACAGAATAAAAATGAACCACATGTAACGAAGCATTCGTCGAGATGAACAATTTACTCCGTGGACGGGACAGTTTACAAAAATCAATCCACCTAGCTGGGTTAATCCAGCACAAAACGACCCATTTCCTTCTCAGACAGCGGTTACAGCCAGTATTGAACGTCTTCCAGTTGAGCAGAACAGCTCGTATATCATGTCACTCTTGACTATGGACAACTATCACCAACAGGCAAAAGATTATCCTGAGACTTGCTCGCATCAACACACGGAACACAACTCGCGATATACTATATGTACTCGCTCCCTTTAACAGGCTATGAACGTATCCTTATCAATCCGCCATGCGTGTCGGCCAGATAGCGTCGAGGGGTGTGTAGAACACCACATGCAGATAATGCATTTAATCACCGGTATTAACCACGGGCAATCTGGTACCGGTACGTGTATATAGTCTGTCCTGATTCTTAACTACATAAACAGAAATGTCAAGGCTCATCATAATTAGATCGGTGTGTTATACTAAGGTGGATAAAGTCGAAAATCATCTGATTTCTCTGTAAGATTTTAGGCTCATCATAATTCGATCGATGTGTTATATTAGGAGTATAAAGTCGAGAAGAATAGGATTTCTCTGTCAGATTTTCTAACCACGGAGATTCATGTATTACAATGATAACAGGGCGTCATTGGCTGGTATACCACAAAGACTGCATTGTCATACGATTGTAATATTTGGCTAATAAGTGAAACGTATACTCTAAAACCGCCAAATTGTATGGACGAAGACAGGTGAATGTCACGTGCATGTTTGCCGAGTGTAATGGAGTTCGCTTACATACGGTAGTTCCGATTTGTAAGGCAGCTATATGCAATAATATTATGTATCTATACACAAACTTTAGTGTCCGGACAGAATGCTATTAAACCTGTAGCCTGCGATCAAAGACGACAAGCGAGAAAGGAATTACTTCGTGTAAGAGAATTCTACTTCATACGAAGTACGCTTTGCTTGGAATTTATAGGGGCGACATTCATATCTATTTCATAGACTTCTGAAGTGGGTAAGAATACACCGTAAAAATAAGGCTATAGTGAATATTGACAACTGAGATCTGAAACGTTAACATCGAAACAATTCTTTCTGAGCAGGGCCCGGAGTGCATGCAAAATGTCAATGAATATTTGGAAGGTACCGTGTTATACTTGGAAGGTAATGTGTTATGGGCTCCCTAATGCGTATCGACCAAAGGAGTTTTTGCAACAATATCACGTTGCCGGTGGAAAAACAAAGCAATGCAATCGTCTCGCGGTGACGTGTACATGTCGTAGTTTCCAGTATCTATATACATAGATCAGAAGACTTTGCATAGGTAACTGAAACAGATGACAAAGAACATGGAATTCTTGTTACCGCCCGGAGATCACTGTATAACAGCTTTACACCAATAGCGGGCAATACTGAATTATTGACTTAATTAAGGTACGCCTTTATGTCACAGTTACATGTCCTTGTGATCGATATAAACGGATCCTCGTGCAGAAATGCAATTTAGTAATTACATGTTTTTTTTACATCGAATTGTTACATGGAATTTTCAAGGTTATATAATTCAAAGATCAATGGCTATGTTTGATAACATGGCCTGCAACTCAAGATATATTATTTCACTGTTATATCATTGTAGTACCCGTGGGAAACTGGGTTTGTCGCTGTGCGGCGATACTCTTAATTTGAAGCTGGATACCCACCCATACACGGGGCCGATAGCAAATATCCCACGGGTACTATATCGCAGAGTGAAATATAATTACACAGATTTCTCAACAGCAATGATATGATCTATTATTGGGTGTAATCGTCCCCGTACAATGACGAGCTTGTACAATGGGCGGGTTAATAATTTGTTCCTATTCAAAAGTATTACCGGTATATATAAATGCAAACATAAACTTTAATGTCCGGACAGAATGCCTACAGCTTGCATACTGCGATCAAAGACGACTAGCGAGAAACGAATAACTTCTTGTAAGACCTACTTCATTTCTCTTTTTATTTTATAAACTATCATAATATTATTCCTAGTAATGCAAACAAATCACACAACTGTTTTCATGGGAAATATGTTTTATATAGCTGCATATGTAATCCAGACATTGTCAGCTGTACATAAGATACGACGTCGGCGATAGTGCATGTATAGTCAACATATATATACATTATATTACACCATTTATGAACATAAACGCAAAATCCATTGCGCAATCCTGTGGTATTATTAACTATACTGTGCAAAATATATAACATTGGATTGTAGTGCATTAGTCTTGATTCCTTACACTTAAGACAGCAACACAAAATGTTAGTATCAGTGGATACATATATATGTACTGTACGGGTATTGTATTTTATCACAGGTGCATCTTGTAGGAATCAATCCTAGGAAAATGTTCTTTTTACACACAGACATCGACAGAAAGCCCGAAATGTCAGTCTCAGTAACGTACGACTTTTGATTTTCTTCTCGAACTCTGAAACAAGATTCCGTATTTTTCATATTTATACAGATAGGCTTCATCTTCATGAATTCAATATATTATACATAATATACTAGAAACTGACAGAAAACAATATATAGCTGTCATAGAGAAAGTATCCTCTCGATATAGACTATATCTCAACAACCTACATCATATTACAGTACATACAATCCGAAAACATCATGAATAGAGAACATGCACTAAATATTGAGCCACTTTCAAGATTATTTCACTTATATCGCGGCTTGTTAGTAAGTTTACCAGGAGCCCGCAACATCCTTAGCGCTGAATGTTGCAGTAAACCTGCGAGCACCGGCGCTGGTATACTGACAGACCAAGGATGATAACTGCATTGCCACTCTACAGTCAGTGTATCATAATCATGATGGCGTCATAAAGGTAAAACTTGGTTTTTTAAAGAGCTATAAGTTTGTCTTTGGTGCAGTGTGTACATGCATGCGATACACTCGTCATTCTTTACAAAGAATATCCAATATGTTTTAGAAGGGCCCGTGATTGTTGTATACCTTCCGTGCTCCTCGAGATTCTAGCTTAAACTGTTGTAGCCTTTCCTTCCTGCGTTCCTTCCCAGTCTTCTGTTTAAGTCTCTTCAGCGATTCCTCTTCTTCCGCTGTGATGGCCTTGGAGTGCAGATAACGTCGTCGTGTCATTCTGCGCAGCACCGGGTCCTCGTTGTGACGGCTCTACCGTAAATGACGAACGATGATGAATACATGATTATGTTGTGTAAAGGTATTTTGAAATGCTGAACACAGCCTTCTCTAAAGTTAAAACTATTTATTATATATACAACATCACCATCATATTAAATTAAAATAACTCTCTTTTCTTCCTCCCTCACTCTCTGTCTATCTGTCTGTCTCTCTCTCTCTCTCTCTCTCTCTCTCTCTCTCTCTCTCTCTCTCTCACATTATATATATACATGTATATATAAATCTCATACACACACACGAAAAACTATATATGTTTATCCACTTTCCCTCTTTGTATTCGATTCAAAGGTTTATACTGCGGTGTGTTCACATATTTCATGTTCAAGCTCATTTTACCTGAACGTCTGTCCATTTACCCCTTTCTCTGCTGGGTGCACAGTGTTCGAAATTAACGCTGGCCCGCTGGCCCGGCCATTTTTCATGGTTTTTGTAAACATTTGTTATTTGTATCATTATTCAGGCCAGTAAGTCTCCAGTGGTAATTTCAAACACTGGTGCAGGTGCTGCTCTTTAACATGGAGAGGGTTAATGTGTCTACACAACTATGATATATACAATGTATCAACAAACCGTGACTGAATGCCTTTGACATGAATTGCTCTTACAATGCAAATTTACCAAATTTACAATAGTAAATATATTTAGCAAATTAGCAGTGTATAAAACTCCAGCAATTTCACTGCCAGACATGGGGTCTCATGAGGTCTGGTAAGTCTGAGAAGTTACCCGTCCTCATACATGTTGGCCAGTGATCGATGATGTACATCTTGAAAAACAAACAAAAATTAACACGACATGCGGGAGTGCAAGAATAACACGTTACCAGTCCTCGCTGAAAATAACCCGTCGCGGGCTCTATTTCGAACACTGTATTTAGGCACTAATATTAACCACACCTGGTGTTGTTTAGGTTTCTCTGGTGGATGTTTATCCCTTGGCATGTCTTCTGTTATCTCCAACAAGTAATCCACCACGTTGGTGTCTGTGAGTTCCAGCTCGCTGTGTCGTCGAATGTGCTTTTCTATGGCGACAGTGTCGCCATTGCTGTCATCTGATTAAAACAACGCAAGTGTAGTAATTAAATGGACGTCGAAATATGTCAAAAGATCCTTTTTCAGATCTCTCCAAGATGCTATATATTACAACACCTGCGTGCATATTATTGCATATTGTGGAGGTGTTTCGTGTAGAACATCCAACTTTCAGACGTCGCCCTATCGAAAATCGAAATATCGGATCTTATCATCTGGAGGAAATAGAGAATACGATATCTCTCTCTATCGCTCTCCTTCCTCACTCTCTCCTTCTCTCTCTCTCATTCCTCTCTCTCTTTCACTCCTTCCTCTCTCTCTCTCACACTTCTCTCACTCCTTCCTCTCTCACTCACTCTCTCTCACTCCTTCCTCTCACTCCTTCCTCTCTCACTCCTTCCTCTCTCTCACTCCTTCCTCTGTCTCTCTCCTTTCTCTCTCCTTTCTCTCTCTCTCTCTCTCTCTCTCTCTCTCTCTCTCTCTCTCTCTCTCTCTCTCATTCCTCTCTCTTCTGTTAAAAAATATAATTTAAAAATTAAAAAAAATAATGTTTTATATA
>JAUTBR010144014.1:0-10349 GCA_032361205.1 Pseudorimula midatlantica
ACGTCTCTAGACGTCACTATGCAACGTTGCAAAATGACGTTGTCACAACGTTAATGCAACGTAATTTCTGGCCGGACCGTATGACGACCAAATGGCAACGTTGCCTGGACGTCACGTGTTTGCTGGGATTCCGCTTCGTCAAAACCAGACAGGGAATATCTCCTTATTCTCATCTGAACATTAACTCTTCAAAATGACCAAGGGAATACGATATGTCCTGGCAAGACGATCTCTGCAGGAGAAAAGAACCACTGCAGGACGATATCTATCCGGAGATACAGCACTCACTCATACATCACGTAGACAAATACTTAATTTGGATGCTTCCTTGAAATCATGTACTTATTTGTTTTCGACCAACATTTATCGAATGCCATCAGTAATTCTACTGTTTTCATGCGGATTGGAAGCTGGATGGAATATAGTATTTAGGTTGGTTGATTGTCTAAATAACCATATTCTTGCAATTGCATCTACAATTGTACAACTGACACAAATATTCAAATCCTGAAAGTCTCATCGATATAGGTGTCACTCGCAGAAATACAGATGTCACTCCCATCAATATAGGTGTCATGTCAGTAATTATAGGTGTCACGGGGGCAAAAACAACACATGGAAATGCCGCTTTATAGATTAGTACCATTTGAACTGCCATGAAGATGTATGTAATGCCTAGCACATAGTGTTATAGTAAACCTGCGAGCACCAGCTGGTACTGACGAACCAAGGGCAAGAAAGACATGAGTAATGAGATATAGGAACTCTCTCTTGAGCTGCATTTGGTGGTGCCATTCTGTAGATACCGGGTAGCACCGATACTTTCGCTACGGAAATTAACCCTATACGTGTAATATATAATGGTTGTTTAGTGCAATATATAACATTAGTTAGGTAATCATTCTATTAGGTATTAGGTAATATGTATATAATTCGATTGTAAATTATCTAGGGAGTTATGTTCAACAACTTTAAATAATTTGTATTCTTTATACCAGTGTTTCTGTTATGCTTTTATTCTTACATCTAGTATTGAACGTTTCACCCAGAAATACGAAATAAAACTTGTGATAACAACTTGGAAATATAATAATAATTTTCTAAAGCAAATATTAGAAATAATACCGTGCTTATTTCATCTGTAGAAAAAATCGATTCTTATTTACAATTTGCTCTCTGGAGGGTTCCGAATGCCTAGCAAGATTGGTCGGACGATTGAAAAAACATCAATAAGTTAGCAGTGAGAGAAGAAGTCTCCGTGTGGCTTAACTAACTTGGCGTCTGACCTAGGCGCCATTACTTGTCCAGACTCGGGGTGGAAATCGGGAAAATATGATGACGAATATGTGTAATTACACGTCTCTTGTAGGACCCAGAACGCAATCTTTCTCCGCTCTTTCTTGCAGTGCGATCTCGGGATAGGTCCTGACGCAAAATCGATACAAATATTCCTAATAAGCCAAGACGTTCCATAATTCACATCCAATCTGACTTTTTTTATTCCTCCGCTGGTTTATCCAAAGATACAATGCTCATCCCGGGGAAAGGTTGGCTTTATTCCCGTGCACGATGATAAGTCTTCACAAGGACAGTATACAGATAACTTCTATTCCACATTCCGTGGTCATAAGTCATATTCAGATCACGTGATGCCGTCAGAGTAAAGTGGTCACATGATATCCACTTGATAGGGCTTATAAATCTCCGCAGTATTCCGTAGAGGAGACCATCTTGTGTAGCCGATATTGCAGCGCCACCTATTAGAGTGCGACTGCCGCCATCAACTCACTACGGGTCAGATAATCTAACCTTGGTGAAAGGAATGGTTTCTAAACTTGACAGTACAAATTGAGGTTGTGAACTTAAATATATTCCACTTCCGCTTCGTGGAACCATTTCCCGAGTTGATATAAACTGTCATTGGTGTGCGTGAACCTGTCACTCTCTTCGCTGTCAGAGTTCTACTTTAATAACGGTTGACAAGCGCGATAACTCGTCTCCTCTCGGCACTCACACGATATTCACGACACTGACATAAAAGCATTCACGATGCTGGATGTATTTGGTATAAATGAGCGGATCTGACTATGCTGTGTCACATCACCTGAACTTCAACCCATAGAATACAGGAAATATCTTCAAGACTAACATTTATTTCCAGCTACCGCGATCACTTCACTGGAAACTCCTTTAGTATCGAAACTTTATGATTGCACACGTATACATTTGCACATTTTCTAATACATTGCCAAAGTGAACATAAATCCTTTTAACGGGAATCCCGTGGATAATACTCCCATTAACTATCTTACAATCATCCCATTAAAATAATCCTATGGACAATCATTCCATGGATAAGAATCATACAGACAATCATCGTATGGGCAATCATCCTATGGACAATCATCCTATGGGCAATCATCCTATGGACAATCATCCTATGGGCAATCATCCTATGGACAATCATCCTATAGACAATCATCCTATGGACAATCATCCTATGGGCAATCTTCCTATGGGCAATCGTCCTATGGACAATCATCCTATGGACAATCAGGTTATAGATGCAGTAGCCGCCACCATTCGTTCCAATTATTGAAGAGTTTTCATAGATTTGCAGACAGATCTTTCTGATGGCGAGGTACTCGACGGACGTCCGGACGACGAGGTGACCATTGCACGCTAGCTTGGACAATAACCGCCCATTAAATGACCATTTACCATGAATTGGTTGTTCATCATGCAGCAACCCCGTCAGCCAAATGTCCCAGCCTGGCCACTGGTCTTCTGGAATGGACAATTAAACGCAATGTAGCGAGTGTTCTATGCGGACATTTAATGCCACATTTCCAGGCATGGCACGATCTTCATGCACGCAATGCCATCATGCTCTCACGAAAAGCCTTGTACAAGTCACGTGCAGCACTGCGGCCGTCTTTTAACTCTTAATGTTCAGTACTGACCTCTGTACGTTTGGTAATCATAACAAATATATATTATATAGAGGTCGATATTATACTTTCGATTATCGTCCAGTTATTCGATCGCACGTAACGCAGAGAGGTAATATTGCATCATTCGATATTTAAATTTAGAATCAATTTTTCAATTAGGAGGGTCATTATATATTTTACAGAAACTGGTGTTGACTCCACAGTTTTCAGTTTATTGATTAACTTCCGGGTAACTTTATCCATTGGAAATTGTTACATTGATCATATTTGCTGTCGTTTGCTGCAAATAATTGTTACAAGAATAAGTTTCTGTGTACTGTTGAGTTATCAAAGTTGAATGATGACCAACTCTGTCTAGATCGGGTATCTATGAGCGAAGACCTTGTGGTGTCAGTTCACGGTAAAGGCCTAATCCGATAGAAGCAAGCTATATCTTATTGCCAAGATCTGGCTTTTATGGCTGACGTCGTGTGATCAGTCATTCATTCATTCAAAATTAGAAAACATCTAACGGACATGAATACCTCTAGTCGTGCCTTGAATGTCCCCTGCAGAATGTCTCCAAATAGACAAGATGTTTTTATGGAAGCGTTGGGCAAATAATAGATTATCTACGGAATTCTGAAATGTGTATAACCTATTCCAGATCTCTGAAAGATCATGTTAAATTTTGGCAAGTGCACTGTACATAGAGTTCTTACTGCCAACAGATGCTGTTATTAATTACTGCTGGATGCAAGTTATTGCATTGTAATGTGATACAACACACATGTTATGTGTAAAAAACGCCAACAGATGCTTCAGTAGCAATGCTATATAGATGCGGACGCTGATGCTTAACGACCACGTAAATGTAGCTCAAGAGTACATTACATAATGTAGTTTTATGCTTTCTATCCTCAAGGAGACACTGGGAATGATGCGTAGGCTGTTAGACATGACACTATGATGTTAATCACCTACTTACTAGTCATTGTGTCCACCTACTTACTAGTCATTGTGTCTCAGTCCAATGATTCGGGACATGCACTACGTGAGATATATACCAGCCCTATATAAGAACTTATGTAGGCCAATAGTAATACTGCCAGCACTGCTTCTCTATAGTCGTCTTCCCTCTTCATCTGTGTGCTTGACTTGCACAGACTCATTCCAATCATGCCAAGGCATTATCACGGCGAGGCGAGTGTGATAAACACCATACCAGAGGGTAGTGGCGTGGTACCTCTCCATGAAGGATGTGGTGAGGTGTTGGCCGGGAGATGACTTCTTGTGTCCTCATCCGGGCGGTAGTTGCCCTCCACGAGGATCTTCTGACAGAGCTGGTGACCTTCACCTTTGTCTGGCAACCTCACTCCCCCGCACGTTCTCTGTGTGTATATGTCTATACGCTCATAGTACAGCCTCGGGCAATATTTTCACCTCATTATGTCCTTCGGTTATTGCTCGATGTTTTCTTGCAACGTTGCCAAACTGAAGCCTCCTGCTTCTCTCCACACACGGTAGGGGGCGCTCCGCAGACTCCATTCCTCCTCCGCTGTTGACTAACACGCCAATGTCACACGTGTTATAAATTGAAATAATGACGATGACCTGCGGTTAATTGGGGTTACGTCAATTACAGACCCGGGAACTTAGATAAATCTTAGATGTCAAGGAATCTCGAGGAGACGACTGACGTGGAGATGATTACCGCTAAAAATAATTTAGCCTTGAGTTTTCCTGATAACACCAATGCAATATAATCATGTTTATTTCATGATGAAACGGTACATTTAGATTACGGTTTGGGAAACAACATTTTTGTATTTCCATAGATCATATATCATAGTTTAATACCTTGCTTATGAACGTACGTGTTTAAATTGAACGGAATGTGTACTATTTGTTCCAAAAACAGTTATTTAAAGCATGTGTATCAGGCGTACACAGAATGTTGTTCACAATACCCGACCGTCGTATTTAGACGAAACATCCTCATATACACATAAATTCACCACACACTTGCAAACTGACGGCAAAGTATTAGTAGTCTTATTCGGAGACGTATCACCTATTAAAATACATATCTGCACATACTCTAAACACTAACAACTATGCACAGATCATGACCATGCATGTGTGAAAGTTCAACCTCAAATCAAACTCGTTTGTCACCGTGATTTTTAGCTGTAATATTTGTTGCCCTGCTAGACTGACAAGTTCATCTGAACGTAGTGTGGAGGAGCGGTGTCGGGAGGTTGAATGTTGATGGCCCCATTACTCAACAAAGTCTACTTACAATGTAAAATGAGAAATTCTAGACCAAATACTAATTACGTACAATGTCAGGGTTACTATATACACAATACAAAACACTTCTGAAATCGTGGATCACCAACGCTTCCAGAAAAGTCAAAACAACATGCATTCATTATATTATAATCTAAAGCTTTTGCTATCTTACAAACATACAGAGAATAATTGAAAGCCATGTATTAAGGTAAACATATGTTCATATATGGAATAGGGCAGAAACATGTATCTTCACATTTAAAATTGAATATATTTTTATACAGATGATTTGCAAATATGTTCATGGTTTCATCTATGCACGCTATTTCATGTCCTACGCAATCGGCCCGGTCGCCATTGCCACAGATTCAGGGACGACACGCTTGATTACATATAAAATAATCACATACCCGGGTGGGCGATGGTATATGTATACACAGTCAGAAGCGACAACGTTTGGTATGGTTTCATTGAATCACAACAGTTCAATGAACATACTTGGTATCACGATAGACATGTTCGTCGGAAAGGTGGCCGTCCAAGATACCTTACCGATATAGTGCCTACCAATAGGGGGGTATTTTGAATAGGAATATTTGGGTGAGAACAAGGTGTGACACAGACTAGGCCTACCAAATTCATATAGGCTGCAGATTTGGAGCACTGGAAGTGCTATTTGACCACCAATGTTACATCATAATTAAGGTAGATGCCTCTATCTTTGTATGGTACAACCTTTTGCTATTACACTATTCGTATTATTTAGTTCCATGTATTCAGAAGATATGTATCTCTTTTCGATAGGTACGTGCCGTGGCTGACGCCTCACTCGACAGGTACGCAGCTTATCTACTCTTTGAGGCACGCTACTACGTACTATCTGTGGCTGGAAATAGCAGCAGCGTTCAGACAGGATGTTTCATCTTCAGATATAGATAGTGAACAGTGCTGTGTACAGCGATCAGACGTGTAAATATGTGTACACGGCTCGACATGTTTAGACATTACATGAGTGAGTTGGAATTTTACATTTCCAAAGTATGTGAGCGATGGCATGCCTATTACATGATGGAAACCTGCAGTAACGACATGTATTTAGGTAACATTAGTACAGAGGAGCTGAATACTGAACAAGGTATATGGCGATACCTCTAACTTTCACTAGTTTCTAAGCACGTATAACTTGGATTAAAATCAACGAATACGGCATATATACATCCTACACGAATACCTAATGTTTCTTTGTATGTCTGTTTGTCAGTTTGCCTATTTGTCTTCCAGAACATCTATATCCGGCTATAGGCCCCTCTATCTGTTTCTAAACTCGAGAATGTAATGATCTATTTAAATTGGACGATGCCGTAAATAATTTGAGTTGCTAAATACCACATATGTCCTGGGTTGGATGCAGATATACCCGACAATAATACAATTGATAGTGACCAGGTTTTTCTTGGTCTTCTTTTCAGGTTCAGAAATACAAAATATAGGCTTACCAAACACACTGAACTGAGATAACCAAGGACATCTTCATTGTATCATCCTAAAACGTTACAGAATATACGTAACTATAATAGACAGTTACAGATGCGCATAGCGTTCTGTTATAAAGAAACACTGACTTCTCTTGGTTTAAGCAACTATATAAATGAGGTTATTATGAATTGCTGAACGGTTCAAGTGCGGTAAAACAGTCCGACTCAGCTTTATCGTTATTCCAATGATAAGGGACAGGTGTAATGTCTCGGAGGGGTATGTATAAAACTTACACTAATCTGGGGCTCGCTTCTCATCACAACATATTGGGCTAGAACTATACACACAGAGACGCAAGGTCAGTGTATAATTATTTAGTGTATACTAGAGGGGAGGTAATGCATCCTTGCTCGACTGTTCTAGCCTTTACCATTACACCTAAATCTCTTGTACGTTCAGCGGAAGTTATCAATGTTTCTCTTGATTACCAAGGACAGGGTGTGTGCGTGTGTGCGTGCGCACGTGTATGTATCGTATTTGTATACATGGGTATTTGCATTTGAATGTATACATAGTCGACGTGCCTATAACATCGTCTATTATGTTCCTTTTTATTTTGACTTTGGTAAGAGTCGATTTCACTTATAGCAACACTTGTCAGTATAGGGCAAGAGGAAACCCGCAATATCCTTAGCGCTGAATGTTGCAGTTAGTCTGCAAGTATCGACTGGTACTGACAAACCAAGGATGATAACAGCATTGCCAGGCGTCAGAAAGGTAACTTTCGCGAATATTGATGACGAGTTCACCGCGCTGATTTGAAAATGGAACCTTATACATGCATATACATATACATACAAACACACATACACACACACACACACACACACACACACACACACACACACAGACACACACACACACACATACATACACACAAACACACAAACACACCAAGACACATATACACGCATACAGGCATATACATACAAACACACATGTATATACACACACACACACACACACAAACTCTCTCTCTCTCTCACACATACATACACACACAAACACAAACACGCAAACACGCAAAGACACATATACACGCATGCACGCACATACACACAAATACACTCACACACAAACTCTCTCTTTCTCTCTCTCTCACACACGCACACACACACACACACACACACGTACCGCATCTATATAATGTCTATGTAATTACCGTACTCCAGTCGTTCCACATTACATATACCGGTACTTATCAGCACATCTTCAATAATTTGGCACTTTTAGATGTAAATCGTTATTCTATGGCTGATGGATGATCAGCGAGCACCACGCATAACCTTTGGTCAGTTACGTCGGTCAGACGTTGACGCCGTGTGCAACGACGAGTCTACAACCACGACATGTACACACGTTGAACGTCGTGTATGACGCCAGTATGGAAATGACTGACGTCAGAGAACACTATCACCAGTTCAACGTGGACCGGGGATATTACGACAGTTGCAATCTGTGTGTACAATATGTTCCAACAATGACGTTCACGTGGTACCCGATCCATCCTCATCTTTCTATTTCTTCCTCGCTATTCTACTCCCATCGTTATCTTCCTATCTCTCATATAGGCTTACACGCGCCTCTCTCCCTCCCTCTCTCTATATCCATCTCTCTCTCTCTCTCTCTCTCTCTCTCTCTCTCTCTCAGACAAACAGACAGATAAAGGCAGAGCAGACAGACAGATGTATATTTACATAGTACTTAGACCTACCTACACTATAGGCCTATATACAAACAGCAATACACATACAAGGACATACCTGCATGTAAATATCCATATACGTGTACTTTGACCTTTCAGAAAATCATCATGCGGGCCCAATTTTGATATTGATATTTAGCCAAACCAATATACATACGTTAGCCCAACTAACATACTTACGTTGGGCCAACTAATATACTTACTTTAGCAAATTACTTGTTAATACAACTGATAGGTTACTATAGATCGTGGGTATAGCTCACGCAGATCTCTAGCGGGAAGGAATATGACCTTCGACTCCAGTCGCGATATTGTAGAAAATGTATGCAAATTTATTCATTAAGAATATCGCGCCTGATTTCCCAGCTAATTAACGTACTTGGAGGGTCAATCAATCGTAATGATAGCCAGGAATGTCATAGTACATGGCCAGGCCGCGCTCTTATTCGTAGATTACTGACCAATTATGATTTCCAGCTTGTTAATTTCACCCTGTCTCCTTTCAGGTCCGCGCATATCACCATGGTGACGCGTGTGCCGGATCACAAGGCCTTTGAAATTTGAAGTTTGCAGTGAAAAGGGCAATTAAAAAAACCTTAGAAGTAATTGGCCGACACTGAGTTGGGGAATTGTTAAGTGCAGATCGTAGTGTTTCCTCTCGTCCGTCTGAATGAGTTGGTCTGTCGCACTAAATAGGTCATATGTTTTACGAGATTGCCTTTCTGTGTTATTCTTGTATTGCAGGCTGTAATGCCAGTCATGCTACTTATTCCAACTATGTCTGCATACCGCCATAACACATACTGCCACACGACACAGACACTGGTGTGTCATATTTCAGTCAGGTCGTTATTCAAGTTAACAAGACAATTGAACAGGCTTCTGTGAATATCAATATTATGAACAATGCGTACAATGTCATGTTTTCCTAATATTGGATTTTTCTTCTTGTCGATGATTACAAAAACTATTACGTTATTTGCTTGATAATAAATTGCACCATCATAATCAATAGCAATTCTAATAGTAATATCAATTTGCAAAGTATTACGTATCGAGTTAAAGACATTTATCGATCTATGATAAAACTATATATACTAGCATTAAGCTTGCTTACACATGTATGACGTGTTGTGTCTTGACAGTGAGTCTTGTGTAGACTACATCTGTTACTTGGTGGCCAGGGTATCGTTTCTCGAAGCTCTCTTAGCCGCTAAGGGACCATAGCACTGTCTTTGCCGATAGCTAATTACCAAGAGAGTGCTATGGTCCCTTAGTGGCTAAGAGAGCTTCGAGAAACGATACCCAGTTCCTTTATAAGAACTCCAACTCTGGTAGAGTAGCAATGGTCAGCAGTGTCATATTGGAGACAGACACAAGTTATACAGTAACATAGCGGATATACAATACAAAAGTATGTAGGTTGTATTAACAAATACGTGATTTGAATGTTCTATCTCACTACACGTATAGTTACTTGTGGCGGGTAATGACAGTTATACACGCATACATGTAATAGCAGGAATTCAATCAAACATATTTCTTACTCTGTGTCACGCAACTCACATATTGATAATACACATTACCACACATGTGCTAGGAATATGTACGCTTTAAAGACAATAATTATAACAATATAATATTTGTTTCTTATTTGGACCCGCATTGATGCGCCAGGAGCATTGAACAATCCTTTGCCAGTTTGGCAGACTATAATACTACAACAATTTATGACCCAATACCATACTTTCGCAGTAGATATCGCTTTCAGATAGCAAGCGACATCTACAGCAAAGCCTCGGAGTTAACCCTCTCCCTGCTGAAGGCGAGTTAACTTGCCCGATCACATGCAGAAATAGAACACTTTTATTTTATTCAGC
>JAUTBR010144047.1:0-10346 GCA_032361205.1 Pseudorimula midatlantica
GAAAGTTTGGTATGCACCTAAAGTATATGGTCATGTGCTACTAAAATTATTAATTATTGTAAAGACAGGTGGCGCAAAGTCGCAGGACAACTGATGGAAGTCCCAGGACACGACATGTAGTTGGATTTGTATTAATTTCACAATATCTTATACCTTTTTCTAAACATAAATGACAGTTTTTGTTACAAAAGTGGTGTCACTTCAATAGCCAATAGTTATTTGCCACTGATAGGTTGACACATGTATTATATTAGCAATAAACAGGACCACCACTGAAAAGTGACCGAAGTCTGGGGACTTTACTCTAAATACAAAAACTATAAGAAGCAAGTTGTTAGTTTTACTAAATACTGTTTTACCCTATTTTCCACCTGTATTCTTTTCTAGTCAGATCAGATCTCTTGCTATTACCTGATAAAATGCATATTTATTACCTAAACTATTCGATGTGAGAAAGGTCACGTAGTCAGTCGCGTTTTTTGTATTTTCAGATTTTGAGATTGTTGTCGTTTCCTAATTTTCTTCTTTCTGGATATAATATTATGCTATACTCAAATGTCGATAAATATGTGCGTAAATCAAATACATGTCTTCAATGTACAGATAGTTACCGATGAAACTTACGTTCAATATGTTATTAACAACATTTCTTGCATAACTGTGTAACCGATTATCGATGCTGACTGCAACAAAAGTTGTCTGCATGAAAGGGTAATCAAAAAGTCGCAATAACGAAATACGCATATCTTTTATGATCAATACATCGCATACAGAGTAAGTTTTAATTCAATTTCCATATGTATTACAAAATATACTCATTAAAAGAAAACATTAATTAAATCATAAAAAATACATTGAAATTGTTGGAATTAGTAAATGCATGCCTTCACTAAGAAGTTCATGTTTTCATAAGTAAGTTAACGGAAACCAAATATTTGTATATTTTTACGGCACATCATGATTATGTTTATTTATTAATATATTATACAAGTTATATTAATTGTAACATTACTTCATAATATGATTAACATATGGTATCAGAGCATTTTAACATTTATGATTTAGTATCACATTATTTACGCCAATCATTTAATGTAACAAAAAACCCAGTTTCTGGTAGTCTGGTTGCTATCCAACAACAACTCAGATTTTGACGTTGCCTTGGCCTTGTTTTTTGCGTTGGAAATGGTAAATTATGATATTTGTTTCCGTTGTTCAAATAGAAGTACTTAGAACGAAACTTCTCACATTAATTGACGATGTGTGGAAATAGTGTAAGCTACGTAACAATCACTTGTAGCTTCAAATGAAAGGCACGCACCTGCTGCCAAGAAAAAGGCTAAAAGTTCGAAGTCTAAAATATGTGGAATCGATGCACACAAAAATATTGAACTTGTGTTTTTTTTACAACATATGTATCGTGTGTTACGATGCTTGATGCAAATATTGTAATTATTTTGAACATAATATATCTTCAACAACAACAATAAAAATCAATGACAGTGTGCAACTCTAATAATAATGACAAGGACAATATTGCCAATGAAACCCAGTTAAAAAGTATTAAAACATATCATGTCTATTTTATTGAATTGTATAAGCTGTTATTTGAAATCCGTATAATGTAAAACACTGCAATTTGGAATCCTGAAACATGTGGGTTGCGGATAGTTTAACCAAAGGAAGTTCAGTGTCCAATATATCTATTAATGATATCTAAGTAACAGACATTTTACAAGAATAAAAAAAAAAAGTTTACTCGTTGTTGTTGATTTTTATGTAATCACAATGCATCACAGCTGGTCACAACATGATGTGATCACTTCAAAGATTTCAGCCAATACCAATATGTTGAATGTGTTCTGTAAACTTATCAAGTTATTATGGAATTTTACTTCATGTTTTTTGAGTGGTCAAAATGCAGGCATGTGATATTGAAAGCTTGAAAGTTGATTCATTGTTTATCATTTTATTGAAGTGTTGGAATTATGTTCACTAATGATGTTTTTGTTTGATTTGAATGCATACAGGAAAGTACTTATTGAGACATATTGTGATTACCTAGACCCTATTGTCTATTCACAATGTCGGATGAGGTTAGTAGAAAATAGATGTGCTTTTTGGGAATAGAAAGTAACAACAATCACTGGAATAATTTGAAACTGTAGTCCATATTTTAAAAATAAATTCGATTTCAGCAACAGTTATTTGAAAGCAAATAATAAATACAATAGAAAGTACAAACATTATATTCGATATTGGCTTCAGGGCTCAATTTAGCAACTAATTTGGGAGCCATAGCGACCCAATTTTGCATTTGGCTACCAATATTTCACTTATTTTAAGTGTTTCTGGCTATGTAGGAGCCAAAATTGTAACTTTGAGGCCTGGGCTTGTTTATGAAGTGATATATTATTAGGCAATGTATGTAGAGTATGTGAAGTAGTTCATAGAGCAAAGTGTTTAAAACCACTGTGAGTGGTTAAATGGAATAAAGTTGAATTGAATAATTTCTAATAGACATACTGATAATCCATTTTTCAGATAAATGTTCTGCAATTTTGCACATTGTGCAATTATATATTTTTCTTGGATAATGGGTTAAATATTTCTAGATTTTCTAGAGCATGTCAAAGATGATTCCAGTGGCTATAGATGCATGATAAGGTTAAACAACTGCTTGTATACGTTATCATTGTTACTTCACTCATAGAATCACCAATATATCACTTTGATACTTTGCAATAAAGTTATATATATACAGTAATTGTTAAATTACAAGTTTTACAAGTATGATTTCTACAGTTTCAAATTCCATTTACATGTACAACCCATTTAATATAATAATATTTTTACTGTACATGTATTAACTAAGTTATATGTCTCAGGGCTCTGGACTAACATTATGTTCGACGTACAGGGGCAAGTTAAATTGCACTGCAGACAACCTAATTTTTAACATATGGTGCCTTTTCAACTTGCCCTGACTTGTCAAAATACTGTATTAGTCTGGAGCTATGTGTCTGCATTGCACAACACATTTTATAATAATACAAGGTTTTATTTTAGGAGCTTTGCTTCTTCATGTCGTTAATGATGTTTGTCTTGTTATTGTTCTTGTTTTTTAATTCAATGTATGTGCATGTTTTTAACCATTTTTTCACCCAATGAATTCTGTATTTTCAGGAATAACATTTCTTTCATGTGTATAATTACAATAATACTTGAAGATGAATGAAGATTTATCAAAACCTGTAATTTGTGGGAAATGGAAAATTGGTTGTGTTTTTATCTGATGTTTTCATGAGATTGTTGATGTTCGTTATCTTCACTAATAATATGACTAATTTATTAATTAAATATTGTATATGTCAACAGTAATAATACATGTACCGTACATGTGTATACTAGTATGTGAAGCAACACCAAATAAATTGACAATGTATTTAGTTATGTTTATGTACAATGCACACCTATTTATAATAATAATTATTATCTTCCAGTTTATCAGCATATATAATGATGTATCTATGTAGATTTGATAATAGGACAATTTAGACATGGCAACATTTTATATAAATTGTTTGTTAAAAATGTTTGTAAATGTCTTACTGTTATCTAAAATCTATATATTGAATACAATGAGTTAGTTTAATAACAAAAAAGTATGGACCAAATCTTATGTAAAGTTCCAGGTATGTGTGATTAGAAGCTGAGAGGGTGTTGTATGGATTTATATTAACTTAACTTTGGAAAATATAGATAATTTTCATAGATGATCCTTTACTTATGCTAACACCCCTTTTTAAAGCCCCCTCAACCCCCCCCCCCCCCCCCCAAGCAAACCCCAACCCCACACACCACCCCACCCATTTCGTTCAATGTTTAACTGTACAATGGTAAAATGGTAAGTGATCCAAATGTTCCACATGACCTTGGAAGATAAAGTTTGGCTTTGCTAGAGATCTATTATGTAGTGATGTTTCAAACTGCTAGATGAAGTTCAATTTGAGGAAATGTTAAATTTTAGCTAAATAGGATATAGAAAATTATTTTGGAATACCAGAATTGCTCAAAATCTAAAGTGGTCGAGCTTAAAATATTTTTTGGTAACTAAGATTCAGTCAGACTGAAAGTAATGTAGTTGTGAATATTTAAATGAATAAAATAAAAAATTAAATGTATATCTATTTATTTTTGCTAGAATCAATGAAAGTTTGGGAATGAAATGTTTTAACCCTCTCCCTGCTGGGTTAGGCACATGTACTGCTCTTTGGGGCTTCTCTGGTTGCCTCCAGCATGGAGAGAGTTAATCTGATCCATGTGTATACATGTAATGCTTCGTCACACATGGGTGAAAGATTCCCGCAGCGACGTTAAACTCCATATTCACTCATACTTACATGTAATGCTAACTTTTCAGGCAGGTAAGAAGGATGGAAAGAAGAAATTATCGAAAGCAGAAAAAGAAAAATTGAAAAAGGAAGAAGCAGAACGTAAAGCTCAAGAAGAAGGTATATTGGATGCTTGGCACATTACAACACAGTTTGATAAACTTAAATGTTGGTAATGTAGTTTGTGCAAATATAATCATAAATAATAATTAAATTATTACTGCGCACACCTGCATTTCACAAAGGGGTCATTCCAAGTTAGGCCTGGCATTAACAAATAATAATATTAACTTAATACCAAAAATATATATACGGTATACCCAAAAAAATCAAAGAAATTATATACGTCTTTAAAGGCATAATATCACAGTTGATAAACTTGTATAATCGGACAAACAAATTTCGATCTGAGACTAATTACGCTTGATTTATCCACCCACAAGTTGTTATTTACTAATGTACTTATTCCCCAGCACTCGATAGTTATACAACAAATCATATTTTATATTAAATATCTTGTCTTTGATGTATCACTGTTCAAATAGGAGGATCTGCGAGAAAACAGAGTTTATGTCCCTTTTGCATCATGGATAAAGAAGCCGTAGGCCCTGTTTGATTTAAACTGGACTCTAAGAGTCTGAGGTGGTGTTGCAGTGAAGATTTGTCAAATACACCGCGGTGGAAAGGTTTTTGGAAGTACAGTACAAACATGATTTTATGTATGTCAAGTGAATGTACTTTGCAGTTATAGCTAAGAACTAGTCCAAAACAACTATAAATATCTGTGATATTATGCCTTTAAATAAACCAATGGTATCATTCAATATAAATTAAGATTTATGTCAATCCTGATATTAAAAAGCATGTAACCTGATTTAGGCCAAACTACAGTGTGATACTATCATGAAATGCAGCTCCTGAGAAAATGTAATGTTTAATTAAAATATATAAGTTATGGTTTCATTCAATATGTTTAATTTGTTAAGTTTATTATTTTTAAATTTGTATTAGAGGTGTTTTACTTTTACAGTGAAAGTTTTGGAAGCAATTTCCTTTATTTATTTTGTACTAGTGCAATTCTTTCCAATAATTGTATTTATTTTTATTACTTTTTTTTTTACTAATCTTGGTTTGTCAGTATAAGATGTGTATGCATTCTGTAATAGATTTTTCATAATCATCAGCCATGGCAATGTGGGTATCACAGTGACCTAGCAGTCACTTTGTGTAAAACATGAATACTGGTAGTTACTGTTGGCTTTTCTCCCACTATAAACACACCGTGTATTTCTACCCTCAGAGGAGGCCAGGCTTCAGGCTATAGAGGAAGCGAAGGCAAAGGAAGAACAGGAGAAACAAGAAGCTGCTGAACGAAAGAAATTTGAAAATGAGGTAAATATAATTCAAAAAATCATTCTCTCACTCATTCATTCATTCATTCATTCATTCATTCATTCATTCACTCGCTCACTCATTCATTCATTCATTCATTCATTCATTCATTCAATCAATCAATTCTTTTTTATATTTTATGCCAATCAGGCCCATAGGTATATTAAAATAATACAATGGGCAGTTGTATTATTAAAATGTACAATTGTGTGCAAATGTATTTCGCATCCAAAGAAAATAAATAAATATTAAAATAATTTTTTGAAATCTTTAATCCACATCCGATGACTATATGTAGAAGGTAAATTATTGAGATAGTTTTTATTTGCATGGAGAAATCGTAATTGTCAAGCACAGTTTTATTTAATGTTGAGATCTTGTTGGCTCTCATGTACAAAGTGGCATAACTTTTAAGATAACCTCAACTGGGCCCCCTCAACTCTGACCGTTGCCTTAAATTACACTATTTGGTTGGAGTTATGGTTGCCTTGAGAGTACCTCAATATTATTCAGAGTTGTGATGTCTACTAAGATGTCATTTAAGTGGATAGCTCATCTGGATAAAAAACTGAAAGTTCTGTGTTCGAATGCCATTCCGGGGTAAAGGTGCATTGGGTGGCAGGGAGAGTAGGGGGCGCTGATATCTTCTCACATAGTTAATGACAGTTCCATATATGTGAAGATGAATGAGATGTAATTTGTATGCATTCTGGAAAAGAATTTTTATAAGCATCAGCAATGGCAATGTGGGTAGCACGGTAACAAATAAGAATCACCACTGAAATATTGTAAATAAATGTTGTATATCACAGTCTAGTTGTAGCAAATCCATGTAGATATTGTGACACTGATTCTATATAATACTCTGAAATATGAAATCACTGCATGACATACATTTAAGCATGTATTTTACCTTCTATCTGCTGGTGTCAACTGCAGATGTCTTTTAAAATTCTGATTACTAGTATGATTGGTCCAGCAGAGAGAGAGAGAGTTAAATGAATCACGCACAATGAAATTTACCCATTGAAATCAAACTGAAATATCTACAATAAAATATTAAAATGTCATGAAGTTCAATTTAATTTACTTGTATACTAACAGTCACCCTACTTTGAAAGTTCAATCCTAACAAACAAAATTCTGATGTAAATCTTGTTTTATTTAGTCAATCTTACCTGCCCAATGGACTAGTTATTGGCTACAACTGCAACGTACATTCACTTGACATACATAAAATCATGTTTGTACATGTACTTCCAAAAACCTTTCCACCACTGTATGATAGACAAAATTGCACTGCAACACCAATACCGTACTTTAAACTGAGTGTATTAACCAGCTGTCGTCAACCTGAATGTGGTCGTATTACATTTTGCTGTTATTCATATGCATGCAAAGGGACATAACTCAAAGTGCTATGACTACATTTTCTTAGAATTCAAAGTGAAATGACTAGATTTTCTTAGAATTCCTTCATAGATCAGTTGATGCATCAAATACAAGATAATTAGTGGAATGTTTCCTTTATTCATATAAAATAAGATTATTTTAATAACTATCAAGTAAATAACCACTTTTGGTTGAATAAATCAAGCGTAATTAGTCTCAGATTTAAATTTATTTGTCCATTATACAGGTCTATCAAGTGTGATATTATGCCTTTAAGTGCATATTACTCCATTGGAAATTAGTAAAACATGTACATGTATTACAGAAATAATCAACATGTATTTAGAAAAAAATATTTATTGTTGAAAACATTTTCAATCATCAACTAGGTCTTTTTCTTATACTGGAGATAAAAATAAATACTTATATTTTACACAAATCGGTTCAGTTATTAACAATTTATTTACCTTGCGAACTCTCCAGGAGAAGAAAGTACGAAAGGGGCAGATGATGAACCTGGAAGCCATCATCCAGACAAACAAGAATATACTGCAGGAACTGGATGAAGAACGAAGGAAGAAAGCAAAGGTCAGTGACCTTGACCTCATATGAACTCTGTAATATCTGGCCCTGAGGTTACACAATTTTTAGAGGATGATTTTTATTTTCATGCTCAACTTTGTCGGTTATTTCTTGGTGTTATTGCATGAAATATGGGTGAAATATTCCTACTGTGATGAAAAACGCTATTCAATCAAAGTATTTCTTTGTCTATTTTTTAAGTGTTATTTTATGTAATGTATAATTATTCTATTTTAATCCAAAGTCAAATTACTTTCAAATTAGGAATAAATTAATTCACATGTATTACATGTAATTACAGCATAATATTGTCAGATATCATGATAATGTGAGACATGTTTGTTCTCTAGTGGGCGAGATATATGAGGTGTGATGGATCTCCCGACCCCACTATTCCAGGTGAGATCAACACATTCATCAACCTGCGGATAGAAAACAACCAGCGCTTGGCTCCAAGACAAGTTCTCAGAGACAGCGACCTCTACCTTTCGGTGAATATTAGTTTTATTAAACAATCTATCAACACATCTTTAACCCTCTCCCTGCTGGATTAGGCACAGACACTGCTCTTTAGGGCATCTCTGGTTGCCTCAAGCATGGAGAGGGTTAATGATATATGTCCATGTTCAGGGGCGAATACAGGAATTTGAAAAAGTGGAGATGCAGAATTTCTTCTTGTAAAAAGTTGTGAATGAGCCCTTTTATATTCTACTACAGACAACACTATACTAACTATACATAATATTCAAGTAAACATGCCAAGTCAAATCCAATGAAGTATATTGTGTTGTTTATTATTATACAATCTATTATTATTGTCATTATTATTATTATTATTATATTTTTGTTTATATCAGTTGATAGCCGAGTTGGAGTTCATGGTGGAGGATGCCCAACCAGGGGAGATAACTGAGAAACAGATCGCTGAACAAAAAGAAGTGGGTTACTTAAAATTTAATAGTATTAATAAATGTGTAAAGTACACATTATGTTAATCATATTTTAATGTCGGTAGAGTATTTGCTTCACATCCAGATAACTCGGGTTCAAATCCTAACATTGACATAATATTATATTCTGTTACAAATGGCGCCCAACATTTGGGAAACACTATTGTAACATATATCCATGTTGGTCGGTGGAGTTAACCTCAGTGTTTCATGATGTACTACTGTATCCAACACTGCCAACAGCCGAAGGGTTGACCCTGTTGGTTAGGATTATAATTGCAGCATTTTACGTCACAAATGTCCCTCATTACTAAGATTAAATACCACTGGAATGTGTTCACAGTCTAATGTTCCTTGTTTTTCTGCAGACAATACAAGAACTGCAGACACTGATCAGGACTAAGCTGGACAAGACATCATTAGGAATCCTCTCTGAAGCCACGGATCTACAAGATCCCGCAACCTACAATCTTCAGTTTGAAATCAAGAATGCCGACATTCAGCTTTGCATCTGGGGAAATCTTGCAAAAAATCCAAGGTATGGTATGTTGATTCTCAGACATGCAGGGCACTTTGTGAGGCACTAATTGTTCCTATGTCCTGTCAGACATGACTACCTGCCTTGTAGGCAAAGGGCTTGTTATTGTTATTAATCAAAGGGCTTGTTATTGTTTCGCGAAGCACTCATATCCACTATGAAACCATAGCGCTCTCGTAAGTGCACGAACCCCATGTATTAGAGATTGCTACAAGAGTCCTAATATTTATGGTCTTGTAGTAGATATGAGAGCTTTGAGAAACAATAGCCTGGGATATTTTACTTGTGGATAATACTTGTCCTGGCAGGTGGATAATCCTTACTGTTGAGCCCTGTCAACTTGGTGAAATGTTCTGCCTTGTTGTTATAAAAGCTGTTATTATTGGATGTGTGTCTGATATTTGTTGTTAGGAAAATAAATTGTTGTTATATAGCAGCTGTTATGATTAGATGTGTGTGTACAGATTTAATTGTGTATATTGTTATACTAATGTATACATTTTCATCAGAAGTTAATAATAGTTGTTAGGAAAATAACATGACTTTAAATACACTATAGCTTCTCTCAACTGAATTGTGTATGGGTGAAAGATTCCTGTTGTGACATAAAACCATAACTCACTCACTCACTCACTCACTCAATCTCTGCTGAATTTTATATATTAAATGTCGACATTATTTCTCGCCTAGGATCAAATCATTTGAGTTCAGCGAGGTTGGAATCACTTTCGACATTCCACGAGTTTTAGCTCTCCATGACTGCGCAGTGCGAGTGTTGATGACAAAGTATGACCATTATTCCATGTACAGCAAATCATATTATCCTCGGCTGAAGAAAAAAGGTGAGAATTTGTTTTTAATTAAATACAAATCTACATTTATGCACTATCAAGACCGGCTTCATGGCGTAATGGTTAGAGCCTTGGCCCAGAGTGCGGAAGGTCACGGGTTCGATCCCCGGTCGCGTCATACCAAAAGACATTAAAAGGTGGTACTTGTTGTTTCCCTGCTTGGTGCTCAACATTAAAGGCATAATATCACAGTTGATAGACCTGGATAATGGACAGACAAATTTCGATCTGAGACTAATTACGCTTG
>JAUTBR010144058.1:0-10345 GCA_032361205.1 Pseudorimula midatlantica
CACACAAATCATAGTCCTTTGACCAAAGCACCAAATGTTGAATATCATGTATACTAGTATATATTTTAATCATGATTTATCCCAAACAGTCGCTTTTGATATAGTAATACCCGCCGTCATTTTATCATCTTATATTCACTGGTCGCAACGTGAGCATGCCTTTCCCTGGCTCGCTCTCTATTACATCTGACGTTGTAAGTGGCACTGTTTTAAGACCGGATATTCCTAGTCGCCTTTCAATATGCTCCAATTACTCCCCAGCGACCTCGCAGAGTATGACAGCGTCGCTAATCTATATGATCATCTTATACCAGCTGACGACTTTCAGTAACGTTAATTTCATTTCCCAGGATGGAAAGAAGAGCGGCCATTTTAGCAGACTTTCGCTGCCGGTATTCGCTGCTTAGAAAGACTGCAATTAATTTGTGTATTTTGCTCGTAGTGCAGAGTCGCGCGGCCGTCCGCAAAACCTTTCAACCTTAATAGATGTGGTTAGTCCATTACACACTAACATCAGGAGCCATAAGTCGGTGCATTAGGTCCTCTAGGGCTTATTCGGTACCGCTTATTCCAGGCAGAAGCATATACCTTGCTGACACATGCTCTTCGCTGGAGCCGTCCAACGAATCATTTTTAGACATGTTCTTACCATTCTGGAGATTGTTATGAAAAATTTAAATTACAATATCCAGAAAAGTACAGACAGATTTACGGAAAACGTGGTGTTGGATTATGAAGACATTCCGGTGATGCCAGCATTCATAACTATTTAATGTAAGTTTTTCTCTCTGGACCGAGGAGCATTGAAGGAGGTGGAAACGAGGCCTACAATTGATTCCCAGGTGATAAAAGCGAAGGTGGTGGCAATACGTTGGTTGTCTACCGTACCTTGGGCAAAACAAGACTCGGGATCAAAGGATGAAAGGGCTAAACAAGAGCATATATTAGCTTTATACGGGACTATTCGAATACATGTACATCGTTGAGATAAAAACTTAGTGACTGATCTTATACGCTATATTAGCTTTATACGGAACTATTCTACGAGCATTTTGGAATACATCATTGAGAGACAAACTTAGTGACTGCTCTTATGGGCTATTATTAGCTTTATACGGAACTATTCTACGAGCATGTTGGAATAGGACTATTGAATATTTGGAATACATCCCTGAGAGGAAAACTCAGTGACTGCTCTTATACTAAGTTATATATTATTAGCTTTAGTACGGAACTATTCTACGAGCATTTTGGAATACATCATTGAGAGATAGGCTCCGTTCCAGCGGCTTATGTAATGAAGCACTGTGTTTGTGTTTTAGAGGAAGCTAAATTACTCAAGCAGATTCGAAATTTGGTAGAAAGTTTCCCCACAAAATAGTTCCCTAATTAATTCGTTGAGCATACATGCATATCAAAGGGCTATTCTAGCAGCAATAGCTACCGTTCTGTTAAAGTACACTTATAAAATACATCTTACCCGTAACTTGTTTTCAGGAGCATACTTAATATTCAATGCGCGGCTACATCTAATTGTGTATGAACGATATTATTTAAGAGTTTATGAGTATGACGTGTATGCCAAGAAACCCATTTACACGTGTATGAATCTTTAATTAGTAACTCTGAATATTGGTGCGACGGGTCTGTATACTAGTAATCGCAAATCTCCGCTTAGCGAGGGAACACACAGTTCCAATACAGACGTGGTGTAAAAGCGATCAAACAGATTGAATCGGCTGTAAATATTAAGATGAAAGAAGCGATCTTGATTGAAGAGCAAATCTGTAAATACGCGAAATTCAGACGTAATTGAGTAAACGATTAATCGGTCGGTATTTGCTTGAATGGGATTGATCTTCAAATAACGTGAGGATTTTGTCAAACATCTTTCATAGTTGAGCGTGCTATTGTGGTCAAAGAAGGATTATATAACTAATAACCGCGGTTTTTATCTCTAATAGCCGACTAATATTGTGTGTGTAGTCGTCAATAGCCTACATTTCTTTAATTAAGGAATGCGTTTTAAAAATGATAAAACATATTCGAAAGAAATTAATTAGAACTAATTATTTCTAAAATGATATAAAACAAGTGTCTACTAACTATTATTAGTTCAGAAAATTGAAATGAATTCACGTATCAAATAAATAGTTTAGTTTACAAACATGGACAAGATTATGCTGAATTTAATATAAAAAAAACTAGTACACACGTCGGACTGATTATACAAACTTTGTGAAACTTTACTTTATTAAGGAATCTTGTCGTACGTCTAAGGGAAACCTGTATACTACTAGTATAATACTAAATGAACTAGTCTTAAGAACAATATACATATAGGAGGATACTTACGACCCAATCAAATTATATTAAATCTGATCGAAAGTGTCTCCCCTCAAATATACTTGGAGAGTCTTTGGCTCAACGAGCGTATTTCCAAATTATCTTGGCGCCAGTATCTGATAAGATTTTAATGAAATTGAGCCAGCCAAGTTTCAAAATAACTGTATTTCATTTGTACGTGTGCACTCTAAACCTAAAACTTAAACGACCCTCTTTCTATAAGAGTATACACACAATTCAATTACTCCGTATATTTCACTACATCGTCTATTTATTTCATCAAGTAATCGTCATACAAACAACTTTATTGTATTCATTCTCTGTCCAAACAATCAATTTTTCACCTTAGTAATTAAAAGACATGTGAAATTCAATTACTGATTACTAGACGTCAAATTCAACCTGTGAGGTCATCAGTATTCGTGGGTTATGAATAACCCTAATCACCGGAAGCGACATATACACGAGAGGTACTTTAACGTTCTGTGATATTCCATAACTTTTAGATGATTCGTCTTGAATGTAATTTACTTGTTCGCCCCCTAGAGAAATTAAAAATTCGGTAGGGATGGCTATTTGGGCCCATCTTATGTGTGAACCTGTTAAATTCCATTACTATTTCCATACACGTATATATACAGAGTGTGTTCGCCAATCTATATGTAACCATAGAAACTTAGTTCGACTTTCTAAGGCACCTGTGTCTTTCATTGATGAATAATTAAAATGCTACAAAAGCTGGGGTAAAAAAAAAGAAGGAAATCTTTAATGGACAAAGCAAAGCAGTTCTTTTTTTCTCGTCTAAATGATCATTCAGATGTTCCCTTTGACATATTTGTGAATCTGAACAAAGTATGTAGTAGTGGTAGTGGTGAGTATTGATTGTGGTAATATTATTATTATTAGTAGTAGTAATATTAGTAGTAGTAGTAGTAATAGTAGTAGTAGTAGTAGCAGCAGTAGTAATAATAGTAGTAGTAGTAGTAGTAATAGTAATAGTAGTAGTAGTGGTGGTGATGGTAGTGTGGTGGTAGTAGTAGTAGTAGTAGTAGTAGTAGTAGTAGTAGTAGTAGTAGTAGTAGTAGTAGCAATAGTAGTATATGTACTAGTATCAGAATAATAATAATAATAATAATATGGTGGTGGTAGTAGTAGTAGTAGTGATAATAGTATTAGTATTAGTATTAATAGTAGTAGCAGTAGTAAATATAGTAGTAGCAACATCAATAGTAAAGGCTTAACACAAAATACACGCAATAGTAGTAGTAGTTGTAGTAGTAGTAGCAACAGCAATAGTAATGGTTTAGCACAAAATAGTCGCAATAGTAGTAATAGTAGTGGTGGTAGTAATAGTAGTAGTGCCAACTCTAGTGCCAATAGTAGTGCTAATATATTCACGTGTTGTATGCCAAAGCATGCCCTCTTAATTGTGACTTTCTGCCGAACCGAACCAAGCCTTGGTGTCAAGTCATCCGATCATAATTGACCCCTAGGTTAACACTTTGGCTACTAAACAGACAGCAACTGAAATGCAGATAAGGTGCACGTATCACGAAATGGTCGTACCGTAGTCCTGCCAATGGCTCGTTCCACAGAACAATCGTAACGTTACGAGAGTCGTAACTCCTGTAGCAAAAAAAGGTGAAGGAGTTACGACTATCGTAGCGCTACCATCTGGGTATCGTTTCTTTCTCGAAGCTCTCATATCTACTACGAGACCATAAGCACGTCTGTAGCGATCTCTAATACATGGGGATCGTGCACTTACGAGGTCACAGTGTATACGAGAGATTCGAGAAACGATATCCTGGCGTAATTTAGGGCATAATTATTCCATGCTTTTTTTTACTATAGCAGGAAAAGACGTCAACTTAGATTTACGCCAGGACTACTATACCGGTACGACCTAATGAAGATGAAACCGCTTCGACAACATGCAGTTACTTATTCCCTTGTATAAAATTGTGCATTCGCGTTACAGCCATTGTAAGCGGAATATCTTTAAAGTTGCGTGTCTAATCCCACCATGCCTTGTCTTCGACACTCACTTGTCTTAAAAACCTGTTGATGGAGATTACGACAAAGACATATTTCATCTATAACCGTGAGACCAGTACACATAGTATGCATCATTCAGATGTTAACAGGTCACATTAATACACACTATATGATGTGGGTGTGTGTTGGAGTGTTGGACTGTGTGTGTGTGTGTGTGTGTGTGTGTTTGTGTGTGTTTGTGTGTGTTTGTGTGTGCGTGTGCGTGTGCGTGCGTGTGCGCGCGCGTATGTCTGCACTCTTATTGATTGTCAGAATGTTTATGACACATTGGACGCTATGCTAGTTTTCTTGTACATCTTTCACACTTTTCACTATACAATGGAAATATACTGCGTGGGCGAGAGGGTAAAGGCGCGTTTCCATATTAATAGAATCACACCTTAACTCAGGAAGACTTCATTAACTATTAATGTAGTTGGACATAAAACCACAAATGGTTATAACCGAGTTAATGATCTAACATACTTTTACCTAAACATATTTACATGTAATAACTAGTATTCAACATGCTTCACATTCCTGACGTCTGTTTAGATCCTAGTTATCAATGTTTTCATATTAAATTTATATTATTTAATTATCCGTGAGTAGCGCTAATAATACTATGCAATTATAAACAGGAAATAGAACTTCATTCGGAAGTACATTCGGAAGTACCTCATAGTTACATTGAGTAGAAAGTGCAGCTTCCGATTTGCCGGGCAATTTCAATTGCCACCTGTATTATTTACGGGTATAGTCTGCAGTCATGAAACTTCCATTATCGATGAGAGTGAACCATTTTTACTGATGAAATTGAGCAGTAAAGATATTTCTTGAGATAAAACTAAAGCCATAATACCCCAAACCGTCAAACTAAACCCCATCCTTTACGCTCCAATGCCAACTCTATAGAGCATAAACCATCACTAGTCTACCAACCATATTTTTATTAACAACACTGCCAGCCTCACTCACCATAGACCACAATAACGTATTTTACCATAGAAAGTCAGTATCAATCTCACACACTATAATGAAAACTTCCCAAATATATATGCATACTCAAAAGTAGTAGTAAAGCGAATATGCGAGTATTAACATTTTCTTCTGCAGAAATTCTGCCCATGTGTGTTTGTGTGTGTGTGTGTGTGTGTGTGTGTGTGTATACATATGTGTGTGTATACATATGTGTGTGTGTGTGCGTGCGTGCGTGCGTGCGTGCACGCATGTATGTGTTAAAATGCATGCTATTCCAAATACATGTAGTTTCGATTAATTCAAAAAGTATAATATTAATTATTAAAGTTATACATGTATTTTATTTTACTTGAAATTAATAACTTATGAGTGTAAAGTTTATCAATTTTACGGCGGTATGAATCTCAATGAAGCATGTTTGAACATAATATTAGATTAATATTAGTTTACCAACGAAGAATGTCCACAATTCTACAGTCCCCAGGTATTCTTCAATAAGGCATTGCAGGAAGAATGCCACTGGATTTCCTGAAGCCGTTCCGAAATTTCGTAGAAAGCTTCCTCACAAAATGTCTGCCTGCCCATATTTAATTCAGTTGAGCATAGATAGAATTGTTCTTCATATAATGTATAATTTCATTACCTCACGCCTGTCATCTTTCAGTTCTCGGTATTCGTGTAACATCGTCTTCCCTAACCAGATTAACACACTTCCCTACAATAATATGTCGAGTATCAAACAGATCTTGTATTAATATTACATATTAATTGATTTCTTCTATATAATCGGCGATGGTTCCATTCTTTGAAGTAGCTTTAGTACTGGATATGGTATCATTATAGTTATGCAATACACTATTGTTGGTGTATATTTGAAGGAAATAGTATCAACATTGCTTTGCGTGTCATCGTCATGGATATGTTACGCAAGTAGCTACTGGAAACTGATAGGCTTATGCAGAGTATGCTGAGCTATGACGAGGTAGCCATACATCCTGAAATGTTTTGAGTACGAATTCATGTTCTAGCACAACTTTTATATGAGGAATTATGATGGGGGAAAAAACTGAGTTGAACATGAAATCGTACTCAACAATATTTGGACTATTTCATATTTCATAAAAGCTCAACTTTTATATGAGAATTTGTGAACAATTAGATTTGAGCATGCATCGTATATATTATCGTATTAAAAGGTTTCGTAATCTCGAGACATGATGAAGCAACACCCGCTTTGAAAATGATATTTTACTGGATAACAGTTATCGATGATATATTTTGGCTAAAAATAATTATTTCTGAATAATAAATAATCTGAATAATTCCCTTCTTTAATTTACGCCAGGACTACTTTCATGATCGTTTCGTAAAAAGTAGTCCTGGCCTGCGCTTAAACGAATGGGGCGTAGTAACCTGTATTCCGGGCGTAAATCAAGGTACATGTATACGTCATTACATCACCTGCTACAGTAAAAGCACTGGGCTAGACCAGGGTATCGTTTCTCGAAGTTATCTTAACCGCCAAGGTACCATAGCACTCTCTTAACAATGCATCAGCTATCGGCAAATAGAGTGCTATGGTCCCTTAGCGGCTAAGAGAGCTTCGAGAAACGATACCCTGGACTACAGTACGACTGTTTCGTAGTAGCACAGACAGGAGCGCAACCAGGCTTACCAAACTAGCCTCTGTCTCAAGAGTCGTATGAACCGTAGATGGGGGCAGGGAACCAGTTTAGTTAAGCGTCTTACTCAGCCCTTGTGTCTTTGAACGCACCCCTGGAGTGAAATGCAACTGGAAACCGCGGGAATTAAATGCCAGTCAAATGTGTTTGGCCTAATAGAACCTGTGTCCCTATACTAGCAGGAATGGTGTATAAGTAATCACTACAACAATTTATTTTGAAACTTAAATTTGATTTAAATTGAGTGAATATTGATATTGTTAACCCCGGTATCAAAACACCAAACTTGAAAAGCTCATAATATCTTGTCTCTGACCGTAGGTGTACATTTCTATATTAAATAAACAACAGATCCAAAATAGTCTGTGTTGCCATCAATACAATTTGCTTTCGTTAATTAGGGTTCCTGGAGCTAAACAAAAATAGATCATTGTATGCGACCCAAAAAACATTTAACGTGTAGATAGTGTTAGACGACGATTTCTGATCCATGGTATGTACACAGAAGAATACACTGAATTACAAAATATCTTTATCAAAAAGTTGCGCAAGGACTTTGGAAAACCAAATCTAGTAAAATATCGTCTATAGGCACACACTGGCAGAATGTTTAAATATATCGAATAAATGTATATAATAATTAGAAATCATTTACTTTTCAACTGTTTTATGCGATAGCTGTACGGAATATAATCTTTTTTTATATAGATTAAACAAGGATAAATTGACAGACACGATAAAAAAATATAAATGTAGTCACATGGATTCCACGAAATTATTTCTAGTTTTTATACATGCACCACGAATTGTGCTGCGTAGTGAAAATAATCGAAATTTAATTTCAGCTGATAAACGATGGTGATTTTCTTACTTTTGCATTTAAAAAGCAAATTTAGTATTCATCATCTCTGAATTAATGTAGGCGTTCTTTGAAAGGCGGGAACATGTGTAAATATATCTGCAAAATATATATGTATTTTTTTTTAACTAATTATTTTTTATAATTACTGAAACTTTCATCTCGTCAAGGAGACGATATATTTCTGTTGAAGAAGGATTCTTTTTTCGCTTCGAAATCACGCACTGAAAACCAAAATCACAGACCACGTGAAGATGCACAATTCGCCTCTGGCATATTTTAGCCAACCCGTATCATATCATTTCTTGGATAGAGATAATTTAATTATTACAGTAAGTGAATGTAGAACAGGCTTTCCGCCCACGTTAAAGTTAATTGAATTGAGGCCCGTCTGATGCCGCATATTGTTGTTATTGCTAATTGTGTTCATAACTGTTTAACGCGTCCTCTAATGCCGGGCACACTGACACTTTAACCGTACGCCTCTGGCCTTGGTCTAATTAGGGCATCGTAAATTGATTTACAGTTTTAGCCTATTTTTGAACACGTCATTGAGCTCTTTTCGGAACCGATCTCCAGATAACGGTTGCCTAGGGTTATAGACGAACCATATGGAGTATGAAAGAACGGTCACTGAGTTTGGAGGTTCGACGATGGGTTTAACGAAAATGGCTACATTCAATTAAAATGTAATGTCTGTCAAGTTACCGTTCCAGAAGCGATTACTTTTATATATATACATATATTTATTATTTCCTTTACATTTTAACATAGCGTGGTATATTTACCGCATGCACGTAATTCGACACAATTTCTTCTTCTTTTTTTCTTTCTTTTTCTTTTCTTTTAAAGTCTAACATCGCGTGTTTTCGACACAATTGGTGGGTTTTTTTAAATGGCAATTCAGTAATGGTACGGTTATAATTGAGTTATTAGTTTAAGTTGGTGGTTTTTTTTCTGCTATGATGATGCGAGTATCGTCAACAGTGGCGCCCAACTTTCAACACCCACTACCGTACGGCATAGGACGCACAGTTAGTAATTAAACGGAAAGTTATTGACTATAATGCTTCGTTTATAGTTAAGAATAATTAGTATTATTGTAGATGAATACAGTTTAGTTATATTATAGTATTTCCAATATTTCGCATAGCAGAACAGAACAGAACAGAGTTTATTCTCATGAAAAATCACATCATGTGATATAATGAGAACAATAGCAACAATATTAAAACTTGGATACAGCACCTAATTTGGTGTTTTAATAAGCTGTATGTTAATAAATACCAATACACGTATTACTATCACAGTCTGACACAGATTACGTTGTCGTTTTGGCCCGAATTGGAGTTTAAAATGCAAAGCACATGCTCTTAGCATACACACAATCGCTATATAGTGTACCTCCATTCTATTGCAGTTTACACTTCCTGGTATAACCCGTATAAAATACGTCCAATCTCACATTTCCTCTGGTTTCCTGACCAAGCGAGATAACTCTACTCAGTGAACACGTTCAAAGTAATCTCTCACGATCACTGGCGCCATTGTGTGCGAGTGGTAGATAATTAATACATATTAATAAAAATTAAAATATTGATAACTAGTGAGACATATGGAATAAGTAATTGATTGTATTGAGTACTTGTGTAGTCAAAACAAACGCATTATTTTCAGGTAAAACTGTTAGACCACTATATCGGTCAACCACCTGTGATATTATGCCTTTAAGCATTACTCTGGGAAGGTTCATCCAGATATACTGGGGGTTATTGAACCGTACGTTTAGCCGAAACGTTTATACTAGTACACTCGGGCAGAGCGTGGGGAATACGAGAACAGAGTGTGGGGAATACTAACGGCGCTTGGTACCACGATTCTGCCGATTTGCCCCAGAATTCCCCCACGAACATGCGACTGGAAGATTAAGACACGCGATATCCCACGATAGTCCTGGTCTTGGATCTTGTTTCACAGCTGCAATCTTCAGGGACGTGTCAGCGAATATTAAACAGTGATCAACAACGGCTAACCGATAGATGGCGCTTTTATCGCTGTCAACCGGATGTCACTTTCCTCTCGGCAATTCTCGCAAGCTCACACGGGATTCGTCATCTTTTTGTGGTCTTGTAGAAAATTGTTCATTGATGATGTTATTGCATTAGTAGACGTGTATGAATGTAAACCTGCGCGGCCATATAGAATAAACTCGGCAAATCGGCAAGATTTATTTGTGTGCATCTGTTTTTTTCACTTCAGGAAGATAGATATAGAGAGAAGAATGCATATTTAGTTGTTATATATGAATGAAAATATAGATATATAAAATTACCAACCTGGCCATTCTATGTCTATAGGACACTGATAATTGATTATTATACATACATGTAAAACTAGGAATTAACGTATAGGTTAATTCCTAGTTTTATATGTATATATA